>VZRW01004069.1:20196-79607 GCA_013398125.1 Aegotheles bennettii | reverse complement strand
GATTCTGTGATTCTGTGATTCTGTGAGCCAGCAGTGTGCCCAGGTGGCCAAGAAGGACAACAGTGTCCTGTATCGGCAATAGCGTGGCCATCAGGACTAGGGAAGTAATTGTCCCTCTGTACTCGACACTGGTGAGATCACACCTCAGATTCTGTGTTCAGTTCTGGACCCCTCACTACAAGAAGGACATTGAGGTGCTGGAGCTTGTCCAGAGAAGGGCAACAGAGCTGGGAAAGGGTCTGGAGCACAGGGCTTACGAATAGCGGCTGAGGGAGCTAGGGTTCTTCAGCCTGGAGAAAAGGAGGCTGAGGGGAGACCTTCTCGTGCTCTACAACTCCCTGAGAAGAGGCTGTAGCAAAGTGGAGGTTGGTCTCTTCTCCCAAGTAACAAGAGATAGGACAAAAGGAAATGACCTCAAGTTATGCCAGGGGAGGTTTAGGTTGGATATTAAGAAAAAATTTACTAATGGGTTGTCAAGTGTTGGAACAGGCTGCCAAGGGCAGTAGTGGAGTCACTGTCCCTGGAAGTACTTAAAAGTCATATAGATGTCATACTTAGGGATATGGTTTAGCAGTGGGCTTCTAGAGCTGGGTTAGTAGAGTTAGGTTAATGGTTGGATCAATTATCTTAAAGGTCTTTTTCTAAATGATTCTACGATTCTCTGATCCTGTCATGCACTCTAATGCCAGGATCAGCCACTCTCATGTTGTTCCTGGCATATATTTTTCTGATCTATCTTTAAATATCTCTACTGTTAAATGCCTTTCACACCTTATCCAGATAACCAATTCAGATGCTTCACCTATCATTAGACTGTCCTAATACCTAGCCTGTATTTCTTGTTATAATTTAAGATTCATTCTCACTCTCCTGACAGAGGCACCAAGAATAGATTAACTGCTTCATAGCAGGATCTGTTTGCTGTCTCTCTCTCTTTATTTCCTCTCCCCATCAGTATGAACAGCTCCAGATCTGTCAGCCCCTCTCACAGGAAACAGGATCTTTAAACCTCTGTGGGTTCTTCTAGTTCCACTTGTCTACATTTAGTCTATACCTTTCAATTGTGATACACGAATCTAGAGAATCTGGGATTTCCATCAGTTAAGAAGAGCCAAAGGATTTTTGTCTCATGTTGTGTGGTTCAGTGTGGTGTTTGGCTTTTTTAGCAGCACTAGGATGTTTAATTTGTTTTCTGTCTGGATCTGCCCAAGTCTCCCAGATACAGTGCTGAAGAGCAATGGTTTAAGCAGTTGGATCCTGTCCTCTACATATCTAGTTTGATTTTTGCCGAGGGTTATTATTTTGCACTTGTCCACACTGATTTTCTCATACTTGTCCATCTCACAGAGCAGTTTTTCCACTCCTGCCACAGCTACAAAACGGGACAGATATTCACTGATGAAAACACTGGAGACTGCAGGACCCACTACAAGCCCTGTGGAAACTGCTCAACACATCACTTTAACAGCAAACCTCTGACAACTTCTTTCTGTGTCTGGTTATTCAACTAGTTTTGCACCAATTCTATGATCATTTCTTGCTGAGTGCTTCCATCACTTGTTTATGAGGATGTCATATGAGGTATTGTCAAAAGTCTTAAATAAAAAAGACATCTATTGTTACTCCCTCCTTCACGGGCCTGTTATCCTGTCATGGTGGGAGATTATATTTGCTTTACATGATTCCTTCCTAACAAATCTATGTTGGCTGACACCAATTTCTTTGTTATTTGCCAGGAAGATTATTTGATTATTATTTACAAACTGCTCAACTATTTATTTAAGGAGGAGAGTGTTTATATTTTCACTGTTTTCTGAGAACTGAGGTTAACTCGGCTTCCTTGCTTTTTCTTTCCCCTTTCCTCACCCGTTAACAAATGGATGTGTACCTACTCTGCTCCACTCTTTTCATTATCCATCAAGCTCTATGTTAAAAGCAGCTGGGTTTTCCTCCCTCTTTGCCTGACTCAAGGCTGCTGGTAGAAACCTTTCCCTCTAATTTTCAGACTGGATTTATTTCTGGGCAGTTTACACCTACTTTCTCTTTTGCTAGGTCTGTCCTTTAACTTAAGTAGTTCTTTCCTTCCCCCCACTGTTTATCCTCAAGGAGATATTTACAATTTCATCCCTTTAAGCTTCATTTTCCTAGGTGAAACTGAAGAAGTGTTCACTTATTTTATTTTATTTTATTTTATTTTATTTTTTCTTTGCATGAAATAGAATATCCTATCAATGCCTGGAATATATTTTCTGTACCTTCACCTGTTGGATTTTCTCTTTCTTTGACACGTGTGATCTGAATTGTCCCAAGCACATGAGGTGTGGGCTCAGGGGTCACTGATGGTGACATAGCTGCAGGTCACATTAGCCTCTTCCGTGGCTGCATCTGGCTGGTGTCTCGGTCCAGGAGTGACTCACACCTTTCTCACTCACACCAGAGAACAAAAATCCCCATTTTTTCATCCCGAGATGCATGAGATCATTTTGTGCTACAGAGCATAATCCTTTTTTTATTATTTTGACAGGCTTCAAAGGCATGTGGTTATTCCTGTGTGATTTTTCCAGTTCTCTTTGTATTCATGCTGCTCTCCAGCTTCATATCACCAGCATACTCCATGACTTCACTCTGACTTTCAGTACAAGATTTACTCACAGAAATATTTTACTCAGATCAATCTCCAGAGAAGCTTTGGAAAAATCATCCCTGTTGTCTTTGTGCACTACCAGTTCCCCTTTCAGCTATGTCTACCTTGTCTGGAAACTTCTACCATGATAACAAAACTGAAATGCAGAAAGAGGGGGGGACATTTGCTTCATTTCCTGTGTCTGCAGCATCAACCCTCAAAAATGAATTCTCAAATGAAACAAAGCCCCCAGTCACCTGTGGTAAGCCCGGGGCTGAACCAGACACCTCTCTGCTCTGCTAATGCCATTCTAGGTGCAGGGTTGTGTCCCACAGCAGCTTCCTATTTAGAACTAACATCCTACAACAAGCTGTAAAATTCCTCACTATCTCTCCTGAGCAGAGAGAACTGATTGCTTTCATTTTAATTAAAACAAGATGTCAAGCTTTGGCCCTGACTCCCACACACGTTCAGCCTAAGCTCAGCAGCAGCATATCTTGAAGCCTGAGTTGTGGGATGGATTCATTTTTTTGTTTGTTTTGATTTGCTTTTTCTTTGTCAGCTCTTTGCTTTCTTCTGGTTTCTGAGTAGCATATTATCAAGCTAATATGTGAGAATCACCATTTTAAGTTTAAGTATCTTTGCAACAGTCCTATGCCTCGGGGAGATATATTGTCCTGGGGTTTTTTACAGGCAGCGAACTGAAGCACAGAAGCAAAGGGTCAAATCTGCCACTGTAGATTTATTCCAGTGCAATCCAGGGAAGCAGACAGCTGTATAAAACTGCACTTACACAGTGATTAACCAAGCCATTAGATTTATACTTAGTGGTTTATTACAGTCTTCTTTTAGTTTTGCTATATTTACTAAATCTACTGTGGAGCAGCTTAGGTCAGGATGCTAAATCAGCATAATGATATTCAGATACCAGGCACTGTGCTGCTGCAGAGAAACAGACGTATTTCTACACGTCTAACCCACTAAAATGAAATGTCTGATTCAGCAGCAGCACGGGTTACAGGCACACAGGGTGGTGGGTGACACAGCTATCCTGCAGCTTGCTCCCGAAATACCAAACCCTTCTGCCTGCCTCAGTGCAGCGTGGGCATGGATGATCTGAGGACACACTTTCAAGTGTTATTACTAAGGGAATTAGGCTGTCTGAAGTGTGACTTATATCTAAAAAAATATGATAATTGACTCAGAGCTCAGTGCTTTGACCCATCTGACTTTGATATTTGTGTGCTTTCCCCGGTGCCGGGTTGCACTCTCTGGTGACAGAATTTTCCACATTTCATCCTTGCTTTTAAGTTGAAATCTGCCTTTTTGCTCAAACTGGACAGCTGTTGCCATCTCCCTGCCTGTTGCAGAAAAAGGCTAAGCAGGTTTTCAGCTTCAGGAGTTTGCTGGAGGGAAGGATCAGTGTAGCAGCAGCCAGAAAGATGCAAAATGCAGGTTAAATTAGCAAAAATTAAATCCTTTTGGCTTGCCCATGGATAGCTCTGAAAGGATCCTCTCTGAAAGGCACCCCTTGTTTTATGGGCAGGGTTGTGCAAGGTGATTCCTGCAGCCAGAAACAATCTCTGGGATATTTCTTGACTCACTGAACAAAGCTGATTTACAGCCAGTGGAAGCTGAAACATGAAATTCTGTGTACGGGTATTGTTTTAGTGTCTGATGAGGGTTAAAGCCACTGGGCCATAAATAACATCAATATGCCCCAAATTAAATCAGGCAGCGGCGAAGGGTCTGGTATTTCTTTTCAGGATAGATGCTGGAGCATGGTGAATTTGGCTGATCTGTGCCGATTCATTTAGTCCCCCTTGATACCTAATAATATTTATGAGCCACGCTGTGCTGGGAGAAGGCGAGGCAGATCCTGTACCTCACAACGCATTTAAATTGATGCTCTGGGGAACTCCCTCACCCTGCCTTGATGCCTCACCTTGCAGCAGGGTGTGCAGATAATCCAGCTGTGGTGCCTGGAAGGGGATGAGCAGACACTGGGGTGATGCAGGGCTGGTTCTCCACCACCTAGACGTAATCCATCAGAAAACACTTGGGGAAAAATAATTCCTTTGTAACAGAGTAGATTTTCCGATTTATGGAGCAAGGAAGCCCTGGCTGTCAGCTCTTGAATATACCCTGGGGCTGAGTTTGGTGCAGACAGGAATGGGAGATGTTTTGTTAAGGAAGGTGCTGCTAAAAGCCAATGCTCAGAAACTATTGCTCTGTGTCCTTGTGGTGACCTTTTCTTTGAGTTATTATCCTGTGCTCTAGAAGCAAAGAGACTTTGTGTGTTTGTTTATTTGCTCTCTCCTCTTTTCATCCTTCTTTTTCCTGGGTATTAGGGCCAGCATGAAGACCTCACAGCCCAGAAGCCAACCAAGTCCCAGGGGGGACAAGGCTCAAAGAATAAAACCAAGGCTTGTAAACCCAAAGCACATCCCAGGGCAGCCAGATTCTGACTGTCTGAGCCTATTTTCAATCAGTTGCAACATAAATGGTTTGGGACAATGAAAAACCTTTGGCCACAGCTCCCTGGGAGTTGGATCCTTCCTGGTGTCCCAGGTGTTGGCTGTCTTACCCATATCATTATCTAGCTGGAAAACGTGCAGGGATGCTAATTTAAATGTCAGCTCTACTTAGTATTTTATCATCAAAAGGACATTGTGCAGCTCAATTGTGATCTGCACAATTTATCTCAGGGGATGCCTCCTCTGGTGACCCAAAGTTGGTGGCAGCTCAGCACAGACTGAATGTAAAAGTGGAATTTTATTAGACTGCTGTTTAAGGATGAATCCAGCTGAAAACCACCTCCAGAGCTGCCTGGACCCCCTTCTGACTGTTTAAAACAAGTGTCACTAAATCAGACAAATGCCGGTGCTGGGACACAGCAGGCACTAATTTAACCCATATGCTCTGGGAGTGCTCCTACATCTGTTTATTCTGGGCAGAACTAAATATTGGAATTAAATTTTTTTCTCCCCCCTATCAAGTAAAATTTTATCACAAGCTAGCCATGTAATTTTAAGCCCACTGGAAGGTAAATAAAGAGGACAATTTTTGGCTCAGGAGAGCATCAGTAGTAGCTCACTAATTGGTGTTAGCATAGTGGAAACTGAAAAACTGCCGAGCAGTTCAGGGATCGAAATCAGGGGTAAGCTTGGCTGGGTTGGAAACAACTGCAGCATGTCTCAGGAATTATCCTGAGACAGACGAGATATTTATTATATGAAGCAAAATACTTTGGTTTCTGTAGGAATTTGCCTCTCAACATTCCTCTCTGTCCTCATAGGCCAGACTATCCCAGTTTGTCCAGTGTAAATTTACTACCTGTCCAGTGAAACCTAACCTACACAGAGCCTGCTCACATTATTGTTGCTTTTGCAGAATATTTATGCTTCCCAAAGTTTGCCCTTTCTCTAGTCCTTTTGTCAAATGTCTTTACTCTTGGCCATCTTGGTCCTTCGCTATTTCATTGTACTGAAAGTCTTTTAGTTCTCTTACTTATGATCTTGTCTCATTCTTTAGTAGCTCGATAACTAAGGAAGGGATAAGACAAAGTAAGACCAAAACCTAGTTCCTATTCTTTTAAAGCTAGTATGTAAAACAGAAATCAATGTAATATCAACATGTGATAAGAATATATAGCTCACATAAGTAGAAATGCCTTAATTATAGCTAAGGTCAGGTTTCCAAATGCTCAGTGTTTAGTGTTTGTATTACCTACTTTATTATTATCTTATGTGCCATAATGTATTTAAAGCTTAGTCATAGAAAATGAACATGGAATATCCACCTCAGCTGAAATTTCACAATTTCATGATGAAATGTGTATGAAAACAATCTCAAAATACTTTGCAAGACAAAACGTCAAAGTTTCTCTTTGAATATATGGAAATGACCTTAATGGCATATGTTCTTCCAGGAGTTTCAGGCTGTGTCACCTCAGTAATTCAAAAGTTGCATATAAAGAGTAAAATGGTAGTTTGATCATATAAGTGCACATTATATTAAAATAGCATTTTAGTGATATTTGTGGTTATTTTCATGTTGCTCGCTATTGTAAAGGGACATCCAAATAAACTAATCTTTATTAAGACAGAGAATATTGTAATGTACATTTAGCTGGGATTTCTGAAAAATAGTGAATATCGATTTTCATTAATAATTCTGCTTCTCACCTAGTGACTTCAAGCTGAACATATCTCTTTGGAAAGACGTTTAGTCTTGACTTAGAATCTCCCAAATGAAAAAGAATTTACCATGAGCCTTAGTAATTGGTTCCAATGGTTAATTATCATGCCTTAAATATGTACATCTTATTTTCAGCATGCATGAGGTTTGCTCATATATTAATTGTATATTTGATTGTAATTCGCCTTATCTTAGCTAATTAAATGCATTGCACTTATTTTTTTTTTAATTCCCTGATTGGATGATATCTTTAAATAACCAACTTAGCATGAAAAATGAAGTTTTACAATCAATTCTACAAATGCAAAATTCAAGAACTGAACTTCAGCTGAACCATCCACAGAAAGTCTGTTCTGCAGTAGCTCCCCAGTTTTTTAACACATGGATTAAGGAAATGACAAAGAAACCCTATCACAACAAGGATTTGTCCAAGCATACCAATTTCTTACTCTTTCTTTTCCTGCAGATTTACTCAAAAAGCACAGAAGTGCTTCCAATATGTAGGGACCAGAGCCTGTGGGCACTGAGTTCTGCTCATCTGATTAAGACTGGTGGAGTCTACTGCTGGCTCATATCCCTTAAACATTTTGTTATATTGTTGCCTAAAAGCATCATATTGTGAGATGACCGTATTTTGTGATGTTCTTAAAGCCTTTGGGAAGGGATCAGAGGGTTTCAGGGCATTACATTGCACCAAATGGTGCAGAATAGGACCAACAATGTCTATGGCAGATGTCCTGCCACTGCGATAGCCTTATCACCTATTCTTTTTCTATGTTGTCTGCAGAGGTTTTCAGCTCTTCCATGGTATCTGCATATTGGTTTTGGTGGTTGGAAATTATCTCTGTGAGTGCATGAAGAAATATGTCTAATCAAAACAGTCCTGCTTTCTTAATTTCTGCTTAGAGCTGTTTTCCATAGGTTGCTCAATGTCATACAAAGTCCTTTCTTTTTGGCTGAAAAAGAATGATATGAGATACATCTACAGTTTTATTGAAAACTTACTCGAATATTGCAATGTCAAAAGGACAGCTAGCTGAGAAGGCTCCTCCAGCTCCAATGATATCAGTTTTCTTTATGTTGTTACACCACCATGATAAAAAATCTGGATTTTCTTATAATAGATACTATACTTTACAGATGCTCAGGTAGTAGGGACACCTAAATTTTTAGATAAATTGATAAAGAGATGGATTTCTGAACACAAATCTTGAATTAATTTCCTTCTTACGTGGGCTGTTCTCCAGAAGGTCTCTCAATCAAGCGAAAGTTATCTTGGAAGTGCTGTGGTCACTGTGCACAGTTTACAGACATTGACAGCTCTTAAACTTAATGGTGACACTCTAAATATTTTGACTGCCATTACTTTGCAGGTCTTGATTGGGAAGGCAGAGGGTGAAATAATTTGGTGTGTTCATCAGTTCCTACAGCTAAGGTCAATAAGATTTCAATTCATTTGAAGTGTGTTCCTGAACAAGCACCAAAATGTCCAGAGACCTTTCCTGACTTGGGAAATAAGCCCTGATATGGGATTTGGAAATAGGCCCTTAAACAGAGAGATAATATAGATGTCTGAGATAAAAACAACATTATTTTTCTGGTCTCTTTTCATTAACTAAAAAGGGAACCTAAGGTAAGAAAATAATATGTAATGAAATGAGATAAATTCTTATCTGTGTTCCACGAGCACACTTTGATTTGTACAAAAGAATTAGAGAATGGAAAAAAATTAAATGAATGTAGATGAAATCTGGAAAAAGGACTAACATTCTCATTGAAGTGCTAACCTTCATTGAGATGTGTATAATTCCATCAGGATTCCCCAGATATATGTCTTGCTTTTCAACGAAGTGTTTTATGAAGCAAATGATTCACTAAGCAATTTAATTCTCGTTGGTGTGATGGGATTTGGAGAGGGTTGGAAAGGATTCATGCTGTGGGGGCCAAGGTGGCACTAGAAGTGGAACAATGTTCTGTGTTGCAGTTGGCAGGATCATAAAGCAGGGAATAAGAAGACAAAGATTAATCAGAGAGAAGCTGATGTTGAGGAAGAACAGAAAAGCAAGGAAAGGATACCAGGCACTCTGTGTGGGAGGCATCTGCTCCAGTTGAATTACCTAAAAGGTAGGTTAGAGCTGACCACCTTCATCACTCTTGCAGTCAAAGGGCATAAATAAGTGACCTCAGGGAACAATGTTTACAACTTTTCCTGCGGATAATGTTCATTGCCTTATGTGACAGTCTCTCTCCACTGGTTACTAAGGAGAGTCTGGTGTTCTTACTTCGGGGGTAGATGAATCCACTGTCCCTAGTAGAGTCTGCATTCCCTCCCAAAGATGATGTGGAAGGAGCAACCGATTTGTTTAATCTATTCTTAATAACCTACTGAGAAAGGAATTCTGTGACTGCAGACAGCCTGTTAGCACAGAAATCTACAGAAGGTTTCTCCTGATATACAATTTAAGTCTTTGCTGTTGGGCATCAATTGCATTGTACCTTGCACTGAATTACATGAGAGACCATACAAAATGACTAGTAACAACTTTCTTATTTATGTCTTTATGGCATGTAGGCACACCTGTGTTCCTTTTCCTTTTCCTGCCTAAATAAGCTCAGTCTGTTTAATCTTCCCACAAACTTTCTTTGAACTTTTGATCTGCTTTCTCTGTTCCATGATACAGGACAGTTCATGGTCCTCAATTCATTGTAAACTCAATTTCTATACCTCTGCCAGCTTCCCAACCTTACTTGGACTCACTACAGAAGAGTTCCTGCCAGAGCTCCAGCCTAGGGAAGAATAGAAAACCTGCATTTAATGTTAGCATGGGAACATTTTTCCATAATCCAAAGTTGTGTATTTTTTGTCATTAGCTACAGGCATCCCACCTGCTCCCACAGGACTATATCCTGAGAGGTGCAAGTGTGTTACAGGGAGAGCACACTTCATGGAGCTGCAGTCTGAAGAGCATCAGGGGAAATGCCTTGCATCCTATTCTTTTAAGCAAAACAGCCAGGAGATAAATGTTACAAAGCACCACATAGAAATGCTCGATCCTTAGTGCATGCTATGACACACACATATATAATGCTGGCAGTAAATTGGGTCAATGGCTGTAAACAAAAGGTTAATGTTCAGAGGGCAGGAAAGGGCTGTAAATTGCAGGGTGAAGGGGTAATTTTATATGGCAAAATATAAATCCCCCACACTCTCTGGGGAGAGGTCGCTGTTGAGATCCCCAGTGATGTATTTCCTGGCCTGGATCCAAGGGAGCTGAGAGGCTGAAGGGAGCGGGCCATCCCCTTCTGTGGTCAGAAAGCTGAAGCAAATCATAGAATCATAGAATGGTTTGGGTAGGAAGGGACCTTAAAGATCACCTAGTTCCAAACCCCTGGCATGGGCAGGGACAACTCTCACTACACCAGGTTGCTCCAAGCCCCATTCAACCTGGCCTTGAACACTGCCAGGGAGGGGGCAGCCACAACTTCTTTGGACAACCTGTGACAGTGATTCACCACCCTCACAGGAAAGGATTTCTTCCTCAGATCCAGTCTGAAACTCCCCTCTTTCAGTTTGAACCCATTCCCCCTCGTCCTATCACTCCATGCCCTTGTCAAAAGTCCCTCTCCAGCTTTCCTGTAGTCCCTTCAGGTACTGGAAGGTGCTCTAAGGTCTCTCTGGAGCCTTCTTTTCAGGCTGAGCAATCCCAACTCTCTCATCCAGTCTTCATAGGAGAGTTGCTCCAGCCCCCTGATCATCTTTGTGGCCCTCCTCTTGACTCACTCCAGCAGCTCCATGTCCTTCTTATGTTGGGGACCCCAGAACTGGACACAGCACTGCAGGTGGAACCTCCCGAGAATGAAGTGAAATTAGTCAACAGGATGCTTTCCCCAAGTTTCTGCTTTCCCAGATCCCTGTGATAGCAGTCTGATGGAGTCCATGTAAAAGCAAATGGATTTTTATTTTTTTCAGTTCACCTTATAGCTTTTTATTGAGTCAGGGTGTAAGATTTCCTGAAAAGAGAGACTTGGAAACAGGCAGAGGAATAAAGTAAAGGATTAAGATGAATTCTGTTTACACATATGTGGTAACTGGTACAGAATCAAATAGGTCATGACCTTATTTCTGATATTAACAGGAATTTGTTTTGAGAATACAACCTTCAGGTTCAAGGTCTAAAGAGAAGTGCCTGTTTATTTTCTTTTCTATATATTTACAGGTCACTGTTTTATTTTCTTGTGTTCAGGTTTCTATTCACTGCTGTTTGACACACATCACATTTGTGTAGTTCATGATGAATTCCTCATTTGTCTAAGTATTTGTTCACATCAGTGTTCTCCTTGTTCTAATTGAGTGCCTGGCAAAGTAAATGTTCTTGAATCACGAATAGATATTCATCAATGATAAGAGTAAAGAGACCAGATCCCCCAGGATGTTTTCTTTATTTATTGCAGTGGATGTGATATAGATGCATGGAAATACAGGAAGATCCAGAAAAAAGATAGTTAGAAATTAGCACAGAAAGACAAACAGTGGTCTGGATTGATGGGTCCTGTTCTTTTAATGAGAGGTTGGACATTGAACAGCATGGCCTGTGCTGACTCTTTCGAGCTTTGCTTACATGACTTTTAAGCTTTTCTACCTGGATCAGGTCATCACAGTTGGAACAACCCATGGCCCACACGCTTATTAAATCCTCCCTGTTTTCTTCTTCATTTTCCTGGGAGTGGGGAAATGAGAGCTTGAGATCAGCTTTTTCAGCTCCTGCACACTGGAACTTGTCTGGGCTGTGGTGACTTACCAATTGTTTGGAGTGAGGATGAAGCTTGTCTATGCACTTCCAACAGCTGCAAAGCACAGTGCTTGTCTTACAGGATCAATCTCATTAGCAAAATGTGAGCTCACAGCGTCACTTTCTTAACATGAGGGAAAGAAAAGAGAAATATTGCTGGAAAGAAGAAGTCTAAAAAAATTCAGAAGAAGCCATAACTGCTTCAGGTCACGACACCAGTATGGCCAGATCCAAGATAAACACACTTGCTTATAAAATAGTGTCACAGATCTTAATCTCCATATTCAGGTTTTTCAGCTGACTCTGCCCTGCTCTCAGGGCTGGCAGTGGGTGGATCCCCCCAGCAGCAACTCCAACACGAACAACAAGGGAAATAAAATTGCAGGGTAAATCCTGAGAAATTTATTACTGCTATACTTGCACACACCCTCCCACCACTACCAAGGCTGCTCACAATAAGGATGAGCCCTCTAAGTTAAAATTGTACTTTAGAGCAAGGCTTAGAGTTTTTTTAAATCTATAGTGATGACTAGCTCTTTTCTTCTACGAAGGTCAGACAAATGCTTTTAATTATTGCAGGTGATAACACCCTTGGCTAGGCTGGGTGAATACTGAAGTATTCCACACACATTTACTCCTAAACTTGAAGGAAATTAGTTTGCCTGTTTCCAATCTTTTGTTTGCTTTCTATGAATACTCTAGTGAATCTTTACCTCAAAATGCTCATTTTTAATTTGAAGGGCACGTTTCAATTGCAAATTAGCCACACTACCACCTGCACTGATGTCCCCAGGGAGGACTCAGTATGTAGGAACGTCATTGCAAGAGTTGCTGAGCACCAAGGTGCATTTGAAGACTCCAGCTTAGAGGCCTCAGCAGTGCAAAAACCTCCATGCCTCTAAATGTAGGTGCTGTAGCTGGTTGCTCAGTGTCACGCAGATGCAATTTTATTGATTGATTAATGCGTAACTCAACAGTTACACAGAAAATGCACAGGACCAGCAATAGAAGTGTGCATTGACAATGCACCCAGTGGGGAATTCAAAGATAATCACACCATATATTAATTGATAAATATACCAATGAACCATTCTGAATAATGGATAGTTTTCAGAAAGTGACAGGCTGAAAATGGAAACAAGGCAAACTGCTCACTACACAATATTTATGCTTGTCTACAGAATGGAAAAATGTGAATGTTCAACTACAGAGGCAAGGAAAATTGGACCTGCTCCAGGGAGCTCATGATCCATGAATTTCATGAGATGAAACAGATGGATGGAGCAGACACATGGAGCGGGTAGGAGGAGGTGGGAGGATGTGTTAAAGGAAATGGCTTTGTAGAATTAGCAGCACTTCATTTTCTAGCACAGATCTCCCTATGACATCAAAAAAGTCACTTAAGATGAAGGTTGGGCTTTTTTAAAAAAAATAATAGCAGGTGTTTGGAGGAATTTTAAAAAGTGAGGAATCTGGGAACTCTGATGGAAACCATGAAGATTTGGGGATGCTTGTTCTTTTGACATTGCACTTAGAAATCTTGCTCACTGTCTCTGGTCCTGATGTCCAAAAGGTAATGGGCAGAGTCACTGGTTGAAATGGGCTTTGGAATTAGGCCCTACACCCTCAGTATTATTGAATTTATGGAAATAAATAATTTCTTTTTATAAAGCCTTTGAAAATCTGTAAGTTAAAAGACATAAGTTGTAAGGTATTAAAGAAACAAAAACCAGCAAAACACATATTGGTCATGGTTAGATACCTTTACATGTCCCTCTTCATGTGACAAATGACACTGGCATCTCCAGAGTTATTGCTGTGCTTAATAAAAAAGGCTGATTATGCATGAAATATTTCTATTCATTCTAGTTAGAAATGTCCTACTTGGCTAATTGGATGCCCAAGGCATCTTTCAACTAGTCCTGTTTGTTAGAAATTAATTACCCTTTTCCACTCCAGTTCTTCCTCAACTTGTGTATCTCTTCAAAGCAGGAATTTGCCTCTTTGTACCTCTAAACCAACATATTGCAGAGGGCCTCTGCTGTCCCACGGAAGCAATATGCTTCTTTAGGTCTCAGGCGTTGGTATTGATGGTTGTTTAGAAGCAAGAAACAGGAGAAAAAGCAAGTACGTGAGCTTCTGATGTTCACAAATCATCAGAAATGAGTTCACCTCTGGTTAGTTAATAAGAGTAGTCTGGTTCAGGGAAAGATGCAAGCTCGATTCAGGTTCATAGGTGTTGCCTGGTGCAATTTGAGAGGCCTCAGCATATATGAGTCATCTGTGAAGGCTAATAAATATGATGTATGAGTAATGGGAGATCCGTGCCTTTCTAAAGCAGGTGTTGGAGACCAGACATCATGCTTTAGAGCCTCTTAAATCACATCAGACACTTGTTTCAGCAACTAAATAGTGTCCTCAATCTCTAGCAGCTGCAATGGGAATTCAGGCATCCTGTGCATGCACAAGACTATGTAGAGATGTCTTTAAGTTTTATCCTAACTATGCACTTGTCCTTCTCCCCTTGCTCCATCCACTTTTTCCTAGTGCTCATTAAGGGCCATGTTCCATCACAGTCCCTGTGAACTGGGAATTGGCTACAGAGGTGATTTGGCTTGCAGTGCCCCTGGGAATGCAAGACCTCAGAGCCATGAGCACATCATGTCTTAGCAAATCCCCACAGCACTTTTTCATGCTTGTTCTATGCTCGTGCCACGTTCATGTGTATAGTAGGTGTGAAGCAGTTTGACATGAGTCTGCATTCCCAGGAGTGAATCAGCTCCTGTGTAGGCCCCCCAGCTTTAGGTCAACAGAAGATAGGAGTTTACTTGACAGGCCTTTCATATGCATTACAGTGCAAATTCCCTGCCTCCCCCACATCATTTCCAATATTGTTAACTGATTTTTGAGGGCTTTTTCATCCTTTCCTGCCTACTTATATGTTGTAGTCACTAACCATTAACCATCCAGTAATGAAAAGGCTTCTTTCTCAGAAATCCTTAGGTATCAACTACTCTTCATCTTCCTTTGAAACTTCAGAGAGAAAGCTCTGCTGAAATGCCTACAGAAAAATCCCCAAGAGGCAATGGATAGAGGTGGGAGAGAAGGGGCAGCAGATTGTGTTTTTCTATGTCTATTAAAATACGTTTCTCTGATTCACGACAATGCACTTGTGCCTACATGTGATTGAAGGAAGTTTGCAAACCCTTTGCTCAAGCTGTTGCTCTGCCTCTTCCTTTCATCATGCTGTTTGTCATATATTCACTTTCTGCATCCCATCTTTTTTGACATTTTAGCTGTCTCAGGGAGCAACACTGGCACTTTCACACATCACCATAATAGAAATAAAAGCTTGAAAGACTGAGATCTGAGACTTGCCTATTCCTGGGGCATTGTAATGCAACATCAGGAAAGATGGAGCCTGGCTGGATCCTCAGGAGATGACAAGAAACCTGGTACTACAGCTCCTGAGAATAACTGAACTGATGAAGGCAGACAAACACCTATGCACTTTTTTTTCCTGTCAGAATTTGACATTTTTTCTTCGCATGTGGTTAAGATGAAATTTTGTTTTCCACTGGAGAAGTAATGTTTTATTTACGTTTTTTTGATTAATAGCTCTGGCCTGTCTACATTGACACATGCTTCACACAATGCAAGTGGAAACTTCCCAGTGATTCTTTCCAAATTCCTAACAAGTTTCAGCTCAGGATGAATTAAAACCTGTGTATGAGTCAGATTCTCCATCAGTCTGGACTGGCCCAGCTCTGATATAATCAGTTAAACCATATCAGTTTACATTAGCATAAAATTTGACCCAAAATTTCAGACTGAGACATACTAAAGGCAATTTCTGTCATCAGTGCTACTGAATGCATAGTTCAGAGATCACCAGCTACCTTTGTAATTTAAATGTGCTTCAGGTAGCAGACCAGTTTCTGATTTGAAGTCTGCTCTCCATGTCTTACTTCCAGAATAAAAAATATCTAACCAGCATAATGCATTGGGAGCAACTTCTTTCTGCTGTGCATAACCCATCTGCAGGAGCTAAGGTATTTCCCAAATATTTTATAACCAACAAATATAGTATAACATAAATACTCCAGTGTAGCAAACCACTGTGGCTAGCTTTACATGAGTATTTGGCTGCTAATTTTCAAGTAATTTAGGAGGAAAAAAAAAGAGACACCTTTTAACATGTATTGAGATGCTGTCATGACAGGTCACGCATGCAATAAATACCATCCCCAGATGGAAGAGCTTCAGCAGCTGTATCACCTAGCACAGAGGCTCAGGATACCGAGGTTTATGAGTCTCCTAAGCTGGCTGAGATCATGTTAAATACAAAGGATGCTCACAGCTTTAAGGCCCTGCAGCTCAGTCCCCCCAGCTGCAGGGATGATGTGCTGCTGGTATCACTGTAGGGTTTTGAAAAGTACCTAAAAATACAATATGCTCACTCTCCAACTGACAGATGTGGTTCAGTCCCTCAGGCACTCCTGGAAAGTCCCACCAGCACTGTTGGAGGGTTGCAGCAGGCACTGACACTGAGTCAGGCAGCAATCATTTTTAATTTAGGGGTTGGCAACCTGATGTTAGAGCTGTAAGAAAAAAGAAATCTGAACATATTGAACTGGGGACATTCCTCCTGAGCTGTGGAAAAATAATAGGTTGACATTTCTAAGTGCCAATAGTCATAGTGGAGAGAGGGCTGAATGGGACAGCAGTCATATACCTGGCTGATTGCTCTGCTCCATGTATGCACAGTAACCTTCTTCAAATTCCAGCTGCACATACATTTTCCTCTCATCATAAGGCATTGAAAATGACTTGAAAGAACACACCCACCAAACCCTCCCATCCCTCCTTGATTTGGTTAATGAGGTCATTAAAAAGATGCATGGAAGTCTTGCAAACAAGTGCTGAATTTTTATGCTGTGGTGGCAATATCAGAGTGGCCTGAGCACAGAGAAAGGCTATTAGGGAAACAAGTGTGCTTATTGCTTATTATATCTTTGAAAGCAATTTTCACCCCTTTAGCTACTGTATTGAAGAGACTTGAGCAGAAACAGCCTAGTGTAATGTAGCCTGAGAAATCTTTCCTGTCACAGGGCAACAGTATCTCGTTTTCTGCTGAGATTTTCTCCTCTGTCCTGCACCAGGGAGCACCTTCCTGAGAGAGAGATGATGCTTCCAGCCCTTGTCAGACAATGGTCCTCCAGTGCAGCAATGGGACCTGCTACAGCTCACAGCTTCATAGACTGCAACCCATACCCCTGAGAGTTGTCTAACCCCATAGCCAGGAAAAAAAATAAAACTTCAGAAAACCTCTGGCATGGGGAGCTGGAGTCTCAGCTCTAGATCTGGAGGTTGAAGCATTTTAAGATTTAAAGGAAACTCTGTTGTTATATGTCCCAGCTCAGACACTTGTAGAGGGTAAATCTACTTTTTTGCAGAATTTTACAGTCATTGGCTCACTGAGAGTAACTTTGTTTTGTTTGTCTAATTCCTGACCTATCAGTGTCCTGAAGCATGGAAACAAAGATTACAGCATTGTAGATGTGCAGAAAGCAGCACTTTCTGCAGATTAAATTGTCTGCAATGCCACGTTTCGGGTCTATATGAGAACGGGGTTCAGCATTAAGAAAGACTTGAGCTTGTGGGTCCATGTAGTACAAAATGAAGGCACATGCTGAAAATTTGTATGTGTATGGGAAGATTTTTGTTTGTTTTCCTCTTTTCCTTTCTCAGTTGTCAGCATCAAAGGCCATGGGACAGAAGGATGAACACCCTTGCAGAAGCTATCACATACAAGCCCTCCCCTCTACACAGCAGCTAAGTGACACAGAAATAACCCTTGTGTGCACAGAGGTGAACCACATGGGTATTTGAACTGCCTTTGCTTTTATTTGGGGAATTAGAATTTGCTTTAATTTTCCATTGGGAAATAATTATGTGCCATCCTGCCCTATAGCTGTGTTAAGTGCACAACAGCTCTGACATTGCTGTTGTGCACTCAGCTGCCGGATGAGTCATGGCCATCTCTTGACTCAGAGAAGTTTTCCTCATTAAATGTTGAAAAACAAGCAGAACAGGAGAGAAGAAAGAGGGAGAAAGGCGGACTTTCTGGGCTCTTCTCAGAGCTGAAATGAAAACTGTGCGTTTCTGAAAGGGCAGTGATCCCTCCATCCACAGCCCCTTTCTAATGATCAACACTTTCTGTAGCCCAAAAGATGCTTTCCCTCTCACCTCCACTTCAGAAATGGAAGAAATAATCAGCTCAAGGCATGACAAAAATCATACCCGATTGACAGATTTTCACAAATATTTTGCCTTGTTTGCTGAGTTGGCTGAGTAGATCCTCCGAACCACTGCATCAAAGGGGTGACTGTGAGGTTTGTTTCAAACTCTTGAACAAGGTTTTATTGTATATCACATTGTAATAACAGACCAAGTTTCAGACTTTTCTGTATCCAGAACTGGCATGGTTTTCTAAGCAAAACCTGAACAATACAAAATTGCACTTTGACCTCAGGTCATGGAAAAAAAAATCATGATTTGAAGAATGAAGCATTTATTGCTTGTGCTGCCAAGTCTAATTTGAATAATCTGGATGCTAAATATGGGACAATTGCACCTACCTCACCTCCAGGTACCTTAAGAAAGACATCTGACTTCAGGTATTCTAATCTGTGAGTTGAATCCTACCTTTTTTATTATTAATTTCTCATCCATTAGGAAGCATTCATTCTCATGAGTTTGCAGTGCCCAGAGCAGAAGGATCCTGATCTTGATGGAGATCCCCAGAAGATGCAGTTCAAGACCAGTCAGATCTGATAATGAGATTATTTTTTCCGTAGTGGGAATGAAACTGTTATTCAGGCACATTCAGTAGCTTCAAAACTACCCTGGGTAACTTTCTAACTGGAAAAAAGGTGATACTGTCTGTGGTGAACATACTTCAATGTAGATGATAGACACTTGACTCAGGTGTATGTATTCCAGCTCTAAGTGATCACATTCCATTGAAAATGCATCAGTGTTTAGCATCTCTCTGACTTTTTCTTTTGCCTTGGGAGGGGAATGAGGGGAAATAGTTTAGTCTTTTAGTCTTTGCTGTTTCTTACTGTTAAATGTCCTCTGTATTTCCACAGTTTAAAGGAATGTTCCTGTATCAAGATGAATAGCCCTTTTAGGCCCAGAATCAATTCAAGCCTTTTCCATCCCAGTGCTTGAAATTCTTGGGAGGATATTCCAATTTCCATAGTCCTGTTTGCTGTTATGTGACTGCATCAGCATTAGCACTGAAATCAATCTATATTTACATTTTGCTCTTGTCCAGGTGCTAAGAACAGCAGCTTTTTAATGCTTAGTTAGTGGACTTTGGACTAAATACATTTTTGGAAGATTTGCTAGTCTAGTGACATAAAACCTGGGAAGTTGTTATAAAATTTGACACCTATCAGCTGTGCTATATGTTAAGGTGATTCCATCCTTTTAAAATACATTCACTGTGACTGTTGATATTATTTCCTTCCCATTTTTATTCTGTCTTCTTTGTTTCCAGACTCTAATTCTACAGCTGCTTAACAAAATAAACTCTTTCTTTTCCATTTTTTCTTGGCACACACAACAAAAAGGCTCTGAAGTCTTAGAAGAAAGACAGAGAACCATAATAATAAATATCTCGAAGGAGAATGTCTTTCCTGTGCTGAGAGGTAAAAAATATTCCAGGAAGTAATTAAAGAAAAGAAAATTACTTGAAACCCTGCTCAACCTAGGTATTGCTTGCCATGTTTAGATTGCTATTCCCAGACAAATCCACTCAGATGTTAGTAGGAAAACACATTTCAATGATTTCTAATTATATCTAGCTTCTATTAATACCTTGAACCTTCTTTGATCTGGATTTATGCTTTCAGCGTAAGATGGAATATCTCTGAGTAAACCCAGTCATCTGTAATATCAGTGTACATGAACCAGTCCCTGAACCATTCTACATGGTGCTGGCCCTCAACCAGGAGCTGGAAGCCAAGATAATTTCAGGGAACAGCAACAGAAGAAAAACAGAAAACATAAAACAACTGAATTTTGAAGAATTTATTTGAAATATTAAGACAAACAGCTAAATAGTACAAATAGAAATACATACGCAATGCAATTTTTATGAAGGCAGAAGAAAGAATACTGACTTTTCACTAAGTTTTAAGACAATAAAAGCTAATATAAAAGCTAATAAACCAGCCTGCATGGGATGTATCTTCTCTAAGCTTTATAGATTAAACTGTAATGATGTCAAATTCTCCTTAAATCTGCAAATGGGAAGCATTCCTGTGACTTCAGTTGAAGGAAGAGTCCTTCCCTTACCTCACTGTTACTTTATAAATAGGGCAAGTGGCTGTGAAGAATTTGACCCCCAGTCTTCACACTGAGGTTTTGTAGCCAACCTCATCATGTCACCTGATCATTTTTTACCTGTGGTTTACACTTTGTTCTTTGGTGTGGATTTTTTTAATTTCAACTCAAAAAAAACCCCAAACAACAAAGAAGGAACACAGGAAGTATTTTAAGGGCTACTACAAAAATCTGTTCCCATTATTATATAACTTCCAGCACACATTGACTGTGTATTGTTTAGATAGGAACAGTTTGCACTTAGTGTGCAACCTGCTGGTTCTCTGTGACTTTGGCTTCTGTGTTCTGCTTATAGAGCTACAGTAGAGGAGAGCAATAGAGCTATCTAGAGACACGGTTTATTCCACCCTTCAGTAGGCACCTGAGGCAAGACAGATGGCTTAATTGCAGATTTTAGGTTTTTTTCATTAACTGAGGTAAGATGTGATGTGGGATTTATGTGACTGGGAGAGGATAAAGGTGGGAGGGAACAGACAGGATTTGTAACCAAGTCTTTTTTATAACAGGTGTAACTCCTTTTTAAAAAATGAGAGAAATTAATAGACCTCACAAAATGCTTGGTCGTGTTGCAGGCATCATCTCAGCCTCCTCTGCAGCTTGATTTTCCTCTGTGCTCACTCTAGAATTTCCACTTGCCCAAACCACATGATGCCCATGGGACATCTTCTGAAACCCTACTGAGAGAGCTGGAGTTCAAAATATTTAAGATATGGCTGAAAAGGCAAGAGTCTGTTGTCTATCAGACTGAAGGAATGCAGTATGCAGTTTTTCAGGGGGCTTTTTGGGCTCCCCAGGAAAAATGAAGTGAACGCCATTTACTCTTTGAGCTGCCACGTGGCTTTTTCTCATTATCAATTTTTCCTTCTTCCTCTTGCCCCGAGATCTGTGGTGTCTCCATCAAGACACCCCCTTACAAGTTTTCTTGCCTTCCTTGATTAATCCCTTTTGTAAAGCTGAAAAAGCAGGTTCTTGCTGTCTGTTGGTTTAAGGTGTGAGATTGATTTGTTCTCTATTAAAAATAAAGGATAGTAAAGAAAATACAGCTGCTTGTGTTACACATCTTAAATATTCCTGGCTTTGAATTCATCATCAAGAATAAGCTGGGGGGAGCAAGCTGAGAAAGAAAATTAATGTTTTAACAATGTTCTTTTTATCAAATGATATTGAATAGTCTGTTTCTTTAATGGGAAGATAAATCCTTATACTTTAGATCTTTATAATTAGATCCCAAAAGAAGTCAGCTTCAAGCTGCATGGCTTGATCTTGTCAGACACTGCTAAGGTGTGATGTTAATGGACAATGAGAAGAGGAGAATGAGTAACTGGTCAAAACTTGAATTTTCATTTTGAGGAAATAAGACTCTTTTCCCCTACTTTATAAAGAGATGCTTTGGAAGAGAGGAAGAGCCATAAGAGAGGTGTCTAACACCCAGTAATCTCAATGGGAGGTAGACATCAGGATATCATGGTCTAATGGTCTAATGGTTAGGAATATGATGGGGTAAAGGTTGGACTTGATGACCCTGGAGGTCCCTTCCAACCATAAGGATTCTATTCTATTCTATTCTATTCTATTCTATTCTATTCTATTCTATTCTATTCTATTCTATTCTCAAAGCCTTGTCCTACATCATGTTAAGAACCTATGGCTAAGCTGGAAATTGAAGCCAAGCAACCTTAGAAGCACCAACCTGACATTATGCTGATGCACAGCCCTTTCAATGTTATTTTTTCACCAATCTGAAGTCCCCTTATGTGTGTACACACAGTGCTCACAATTGCCTTGAGTCTGCCGGTGTTTCTGTGTCCAGCTGAAATACAAATACTAACTAGGAATTTTTTGTTGCATTTTGGTTATTAAAAAGCATATAGATGAACAGGGAGGGGAGAAGTCTATGCTTCATTTACACCCCAGTAAGAGTCACTTGATTCTATGGTTCTGTGATCTGTGATGTGCAATAGGTGTTTGCTTGGGAAAGGATAATGGTGTTTGGGGATGCTAGGATATAGCCAACTGTTTTCTTCCATTTGCCTGAGGGCTTAAGTAGTTGATTAGGAAGAACAGCCTTTTAGCATCAGTTCTGTACAACATAGCACCACACACCTAGGAAATTTGTCAGGTCAGGACTTCAAGGCAGCGCTTTTGAAACACCATGGAATTTGCAGTTCAGAGCCTGCTGACTGTGTGTTATAGAGAAATCAAAACTGCATCTGTGGATTGAAAGTAAACACTGATTTGACGTCTTTTTGAGAGATTTGTACCTTCTAAAATTCTCATTTGTTTGAAACTGGCCATTGCTATTTAATCAGCAGTCATTAAATATGTTCTAGAAAACTTGATGAAGACTGAATACTGTTTTCTTTCCTTCTTCTGCAATAAGTAACTGAAAAATAATGTTTTTGGGGTCTGCTTTAGAGACAGCTTCTCAGGGAGAAGAATCACCTGCATGTAGCCTCCTAAGGAAAGCGATTATAATGATAAAGAAACAGAGAAACTCGTCACATTTTCTACAGTTCCTCACTTTGTACACTTTTGTCTCTGTTTTGGGCATTTTTACTAGTGAACTGATTAGAGTTGTGTTATTGTTATTTCATTCACAAGGATGAGATGTCTCACTTTAACAATTCAGCCATCAGATGAATTAAGATAGTTGCTTTGCTCCCTCTGTAATCAGTAGACAAGGACCTCAGCACTATTACCTGTCTAGTTAAATGAGATTATACCTATGTAAATGATGACTTACCTGCACTGAAATACCTTGTCCTTGTGCATCAGTTTCAGCAAGATTCAAAGTAGAACTTTCCTGTCAGCATTGAAGGGGAAAGAAAGGAGTAGAGTTATTATGGGTCATACAGTAGCAGGGTGGTCTGAGAGCTCATGTGAGATATGAGAAATCCATGTAATAAATCCCTACCTCACTGAACTATAAATTCCCTGAAGGCAAAGATGCCCACTCCCAAATCAGAAGGCCCTATCTCCTTTAGGACACCTGGGCTGAAAATATAATTTAAATATAGATCTCCAGAATCTTTGAATAAGTTCCCCAAAAGGCATGTAACTGGCTACCTTGTATTGATTTTCCTTGAGGCTTATGATAAACCTGAAAATATCTCGGTTTCATCTCAATACACAAAGGAAAATTGTTTTCACATCTCCAAAAATATGTGAGATGAAGAAACTAATTCCTGCCCATATCTACAGAAGGTCTTAGAAGCTATATGCAGTACTGACACGTAAAGTGTTACCACTGTAGTATGAAACAGTCACATACAGTCGATAGAAGTGAACATTTTATGTAACTTTTATAATACATAAACATTAAATATTCACAGTGTAGATGTGAGGTAATCATCTCACATCTCAGCTAATAAGCCAAGGATCTCATCACAGTCGATGGGAAGAAAAAGAGGCATTTTTAGGACACAATTAATTTGCCATATTTTGCAATGTGCTTTAGAGTGAGATGAAGTGCCTATTTGTCTCCAGTGGCTTTGTGGGAACCTGTGGGGACTCATTCAAGAGTACAAACCTACATTGCAAAAGTCTACAGTCGGTCTGAAAAATCACCTCCTCAGTGTCTATAACACAGAGAGTGCCAAGTTCTAAAGAAAGCTGATAACTATTTTTATTTTATTTTATAAGGGAAGTTTCTCTTAATGAGATCCCATTTCAAATCTAATCCCCCAGGTTCTTGTTTGGGAAGATTTCTTTAGATAGACTCTTGTAACATTAATGTTCTGGTCTAGGAGTGCTTTCTTATAAAGTCTCTAGCTATCATCAGTGTAGATATCCTTCATGTATAATGCACTTGCAGAGCTTCCCTCATGTCTTTGCATCTCCATTTTCTCATTTGTGTCAAGCCCTGAACATCTGAGCAGGATGTCTGGCAGGCAAGTCTCCGTTCTATGCTGTCAATGTGGATTTTGGTGGGCTGGACCTTTGGGGTGCTTTGTCAGGTCTTATCCCCACGTGGACTCTGCACTGCAGCCAGTGAGTTGGCTGGTTCTGTGTGCCTGCTCTGGGGGCTTATTTATGGTAAGGGAAGCTGTATATCATCTTTTTAATGCAAGAGTAATAAGTGAGTCTAAGTTCAGCCTAGATCTGAATTACATGTACTGGGGTAACATCCAGGGGCTTTGGACTGTATGGATGCACTTGTCACACGCACAGGCTTTGTGCTAGGTAATTTATAACTGAATATACACTGTGAGCCAAAAAACCACGCTCTTTAGAACATTTTAAAAGTGGATATATGGGAAGCTGGAGACTAGGGATGGGGTTGAGTTGCTTAATCATGTGAGGGTAGTGTCTGTCCAGGTGCCCCAGAGTACCTGAGATATTCACATGGGCTGCAGGACCTAGGAATGTCTGAAGAGGCATCCAGAGCCAGGTGAGTTACTCTATGGGATCTAAAATGGCACCAGGCACCCACTGAATGCTGCCTTTGTTATATCCCCAGGCTTTTTTCACTATGCCACTTCAGTAGCATCGTGGCTTGTGTCACTGCTCACCCTTGCCATTTTAATATAATAAATAAAGCTTTCTTCCTTGCCTTCTTCCTAGGAAATAACACCAATGGACTAACCCAGCATTTCAATGCCCTTTCTGTCTGTTAATGAGAAAGTCAGTCAAAATTTATGAGATTTACTTTTCACTTTATTAGGAAGCCTACTGCTGCTTGGCAGAAATCAGGCCAGGACGCTGTAAGCTTGCAGGGACAGGGACAATCCACAGCCTGGAGCAAAGGGACCTGATCTGGACTGGGTCTTCAAGTACAGCAACAGTCACTGCAGGTATGAAACCAATGTGTTTCATTTGTAAGAAATGTAATTTCTTTTAGCCTACTTGACCATTAACCTTATTTGACCTATCTCATGCTATTTATATCCATGATAATATTGTGCATTCCTCAGAAACTTCTTCCAAATACAATCTGCTGTTTGGTGATCGTGCAGTTACAGTACGTACTTTGGCCAAACTCTTAATTAGAGATTAAAAAAAAAAAGCATGTTTCTTTGATCAAACATTTCTAGTATAATAAAATAGTGACATAGGGTCTTGCATATTAAAAAGGTGATAAAGGTTCCTGTGTTTCTAACCTGTTCTTTATACCTTGTCTTTTCTGCTGCTGGTTCTGGACAGGTATCAATTAGAGAGACAAATAATGTCCATGGCAGTGTTTGAGTATTGAGTGTTTGAACTAAAAAAAGAAAGCTGACCCTCCTCAGAAGTTGTGTTGCAAGCACATGTCTGGCTCACCCTACGGACTGGCAGTGCAATGAGACACTCAGTATGCCTGCTGTGTACTTAATTAATAGCAATGACAATTAACTACATGATTAGTATTAAAAATAATAAGCGGCCCAGGTTGCTCATAGTTCAAAGACAAGCTGTTTCAATCCTGTTTTCTTTGAGGGGAATCTTGATAGACCTCAAGGCTTGGGTTTTGATTTTTTTTCAAGAAAGACATTTTGCTCAAATATTTGCTTTTTGGGTTCAGTGCTTTTGGTGGGAAGGAAGATGAGAACATCTGCCAGGCTTTGGGAAGGAGGGCTCCCACAGCAGGAGCCAGTGGGAAAAGTCCCAGTTTGAGGAGAAGGAAGTACATTGAGAACTCAAGTAGAGTCCAGGAGGAGTTTGGGGATATTTTAAGATGATTGTGCTTGTAATCCAGAATTGGGGCAGGTAGAGGAGCTGAGGTGCCACAGGAGTAGGAGAAGAGCAGTGACGTGGGAGCAGGGCTACCATAGGTGGTATTAGAAATAAATGCTTTTGATCTCCTCATTGCTGGAGGATGAAGCCATTAGATGCAGAATTAAAAAGCCTGCCTCTGTTCCCTTGCTGCAGAAGCCCAGGAGAAGTTAACTCCAGTTTTAGAAGGAAGAAGCATTAGAAATCAGCTTGACAAGCTGCAGCCCTTCGCCAGCAAGATGAAATGAGATATGAGTGGTGCAGGCCTGCTGTAGGTCTTATCCTGAGACAGGAATGCTTGGAAAGAGATTAGTCCTGCAGTGACTTGTGCAGGTGGAGCTCAGTTCCCCTCTGTTGAGCTCCCAGAGGAGATAATGATAACAAATGCTGGTTTTGCTCTCGGAAAATCCCGTTTCTAGTAACACTTTTAAAAGTTGATTACAGCTTTGCCTCACTTCATACCCTCAGATGACCTCTAGCCATCCCATCAACTGAGAACCATAGTCATAAATATGTAGCTATGGTTCAGTTTTGGACTGGCTTTCTTTAAAGATGGGAATATTGACTGAAGATAGTGGATCAAAGGAGAGGGGAGAATACTTTTTACTGAACTTAGGAAGCTTATATATTGCTCCCCAGGGAAGAGGCTGCCCATTCTAATTTATTTGTCATTTAATTCCTGCTGATCTAAATTTTCTATGACAAATAGTTTCATTTAATTGTGTCACCTCTGGCTTGTGTGTGCCACAAAAAGAACTTTTCATTTTAACAGCGGGTAACAAAGGAGTAAGAGTTTTGAGTGATAATGTCAGGGGAGTTGCAAAGATGTTCAAACTGTGGGAGGTCATGCTTTATATTAGGGAGAAATAAAACCAGAGAGGAGCACAGTCTTGTAGTTTTAGAGAGAATTTCTTTCCAAACAGCATCGTGCCATTAGCATGAAATTTAGCTAAGCTGTTCCAAGCCTTTACATGGCTTTCTGAGCTCAGGAATATTTGCTTTCAATAAAAAGGGAAATAATAACTCTGGAGATTAATTGCTTGGCAATATGCACTGGCACATAGTGATGGCATCTGTACCTAATGGAAATACAATGAGAATGGGCCTTCATAGATTAATTCAGCTACAGTAAACAACTAGAAAACAATCCAGATTCCTGGATAAAGCTAAGAAAATAAATTAAAATTATGTGTATAGAACTTGGCAAATTTCTCTTTCTCTTTACTCTCACAGAAGATTAGAAGATTGCATTTTGGCCTTTTTTTGCAGCTAGCCTGATGCTTCTTCACTGTAAGTGTCTGTGATGGGTGTTAGAAACGCAGAGAAAACGTCCATGCAGTGCCAGTGTGCTGCTAGAAACACACTCAGCAGCAATAAAAGGCAGTTCATGTGTTTCCAACTTTTCTCTGTAATATGCTCACTCTGAAGTACAGTGCCCTGGTGAAAGCCTCCTCTGAGCTGACATACCCCTCTCCCTGCAAAGGACAAAATGTGACACGTTTCCCCCAGCAGAATGACACCAGGGGCTCTGTGCCTCTATGCAACCTTGTATGTAGCCAATGCCAGGGATGGACCTGATGTTCTACATACTAAATACCATCCTCTCTGCAGGAGTAGGACTGTAAAACTATGTTCCAAATCAGGGTCCCAGCTCGAAATGGATGCAAAGATTATTTTTCTGCATTGCCTTTTTGAACTACTTATTGGGCAACCACAAGAAAAACTGACTTAAGGTTTCTAAGATCACATTTGTGCTTGAAATAATAATAAAAAATCATGCTGCACTATTCATATTTTGATTTCTTTTCACAATGTAGTGATTTTTCAGCTGAAAATGCATTTCTGGGGACATAGAGGGGACGTAATTCAGAACGTTAGAGAAAACATTGTAGGGTGTAACGTACAGTGCGTGACCAAGCAGTGATTGGCTGGGGAAAAAGAGGATTACAGACACATTGCCACAAAAGCCTTGCCAAGTTCAAGGGATGTGCCCAGTAAGAGCAGATAGAGTGTGGAGATTTTGGAGCTGACAATGGTTGCATAGACAACAGACCTACAACCAGTGTAGCTCCTAAATAAATGACTCTCCTCGAGAGACAGAGCTTGGTAGACCACAGGTTCAGGTACATTAATAGGCAACACTGGCCTCGACACATAGGTTGGTTTGCAATAGGGCACACTGTGCAATAGATCATGATGTACTCGTGTGCTTGGTGCCACCTCTACAATCTGTGGGCATCTTTTGGGGAGAAATTCTGCTTTGCAGCAAGTGCCACAACAATTTGCAAAACGATGTATCAAGCCTGTTAAATGTTAAAACAACATATGCAATATTCTGTCCTGGAGTTCTGTGTGCAGCATGGTATTTTCAGGTGCATCAGGAAAATATAATCAAACAACCACTGCAGAGTTGTCTGTCATGTTTTAAAAGATTTCTTCCTGAGGTTGTTGTTCCACTCCCCTCAGCTGGAGGTTGTGCCTCACACCGATGGAATGAACCTTGTGAGTGCTCCTCAGGATTCACAGAGCAAAGTCAGCACAGCTGACTAAGAAGCTGCCCTAGGAAACAGATGCATGTGCAGCATCCCTAGCTTTCAATCGCCTTTGCTTCATAATTTGGAAATTTGTTAATTCAAAAGACATGCCTGCTGTCAAAATTTCTCTGCATTCAGGAGAGCAAGGTGAATTTGGGGGATGCCCTGTCAAGACATGCTGAGTAAGGATGTTTTGCTGAGTTCAGGCCAGGAGAGACTGGAATCCCCAAAACTCCACACTTAGCCTGGGATTCACCAAGAACCAAAAGAGGATTTTGGAAAAAACATAGCAAATACTAATGAATGCCTACAGAGCTCAGTCCACTATTTTTGCCATCCTTCTGTCTTATTTTCTGAGTTTCTGACATTAAATCAGTCTTCAAATCATGCATTACAGTGTTCCTGGTTTTCCTGGGCTTGCTCCACAGTTCTGCATTTTGTTTCAGACTCTCATGAGCAATATATTTATTTTATTGTTAATAAAACAAAAAAGATTGCATCATTGTTCTGCCCAGTAAGATGACAACATATGTCTTGTTAGTCAGCCATCAAGTCAGTGTTTTATGGTTTGCCAGTGTGTAGATTGTCTATAGTTGATCAAAATAAGTAAGTAAACAGTAAAAAAAAAGAAAAGAAAAACTTTTAAAAATGAGGTTTATTTAGTCTGCTTCTTATTAAGTTTTAAAATCACACTGGGAAATGAAGCAAATTTTATGATGTGGCAAAGAGAGAAGGTAATATAAGAAAAGGCTTAAAAGTTAAGCAGTTAACATTTGCCTTGGTTTGCCAGAAAAAACTAGGAACATAAAGCATCAGATTCAAAAAGACTTTCATGACCACAGTGTCAGATCCTGAGGTATCACCAGCATTCACAACCAAAATCTATCAAGATGCCATGTTTCTTGACTCCTGGATCCACATGCACACTTCTACTGGGACGTTATCCCAGCCCCTCATGCTTGCCATGCTTAGAAACCTGCTTTTTATTTCCAGCCTAAAACCATGTAATTCTAGTGTGTGCCTTTCTGATTATTCGTTCAGTCATTTAGATGATGCCTGTGAGATCCCTCACATTATTCAGGAGTTATGGCTCATTTTTCCAGAGGGAAGATCTTTCTGAAAATGTTTTATGAAGAATTAGGTCCTTGGTACAACACAAGTGGGCTCTGTGGGAGGAATAAATAGGCCAGAAGAGAATCAGATGTGAACCCTCTTGTGAACCCCACCTGTGATGAGCTGTGCTGAGACATGCTGATGTTATCAAGAACAGCTAGAGTCCCCAGATCCCTTTATTCTCAGTAAATCTTGTGCAATTATTTTCAGAGTAGGAGCAGGAGTTCAAGGGAGAGAGGAGCTGATGAATGGGAGACTCAACAATAATCTGATTTTGCAGCATTGTAGGTCATTTAGGTTAATGAACTGACTCCTGGCTCACATGCAACCCTACACACTTGCATGTGCAACTTCATGATTTGGCTTATTCTCAAGTCTCTTGTTATTTGTATAGTTTTTTTGTTTTCTTTTTTATACACTGTCATCTGTTGGTCTTTACAATCTGTACTTCATAATGGGGACTATAGGCTACTTTTTTCCCCACTTCATTTACTGATACATTTTGCTTTCATTACAAAGATTCTCTCTTCTTTTTTTCCCCACCCCCCTGAGTCTTCCTCCTTTGCGTTCAATACAAGCACAGAAAAATGTCATTGGGAAATATTTTTGTATTTGACTGAGAAGCTGTGTGTGCTTTTCATAGTTTATATTGAATATCAACTTTATTTCCTTGAATATGAAAAACATCACCTTGGTTTCATCCTTGTATTTAGTATTTAAAAATATGACTCAAGCTAATCCTCACATTTTTTGTGATGCATGGGAGAGACTGCAAACTGTTCTACTAAAAAGTTGAACTTTTGGCATCAACATAGTTTTTTACTGAAAATCATAGCTTCATTAAAATTGAAATGTTGCAAGCAAAGAATTTTTCTATTTAAAAATATATAGAGTACTATCCTTTTGAAAAAGGTATCATTTTGTTAGCTACTGATTGGTTTTCGGACACTGAAAATAATACAAAAAAAGTGTGCAAAAACCCCAACACTTTATTTAAGAAAAAACAAAAACCAAACCAAAACAACAAAAAATCCTGATTTCTTTATCCACAAAATATAAAGGACTGCTGAGGCATTAGGAAGCAACAGGGAAAGACCTGTCAATTGCCCCAAGGGAACTGAGGTGAACTCCTTTAAAAAGATGATGTGGCCAATAGCCCAGGTGAAGTGCTTCTCAATGCATGCAGCGTGGGAAACAAACACAAGGAGCTTGTAGCTGCTGCCCAGATGGAAAACTATCACCAGAAATTTGGTGGGATGAATGACACAATTGGAGTGCTGTGATTGATGGCTGTAAACTATTCAGAAGGGACAGGAAAGGAAGGAGAGGTGGGGATTTCCCTTCTATGCTGAAAATGGGATTGATTGCACAGAGTTGTCTTTGAAGAACAGCAATGTGCAGGTCAAGAGTTTATGGGTGAAAATTAGAGACCAAGCCAACAAAGGAAACTTTGTGGTTGGTGTCTACTACAGACCACCTGATCAAGGAGAGGAGGTTGATGAAGAGTTCATTCTTCACTTGCGGGCCTGGAACCTGATAGGGAACTTCAACCATCCAGATGTCTGCTGGAATAGTGGCACAACATATGGCAAGCAGTTCAGGAAACTACTGGACCCTTAAGATCCTTGTAGTCCAACCATAAATGTTAACACTGACAAGCCCACCAATAATCCATGTCCCTAAGCACCAACATCATCATGTTCAACAAGGCCAAGTGCAAGGTCCTGCACCTGGACTGGGGCAATCCCAAGCACAAATACAGGCTGGGCAGAGAATGAATTGAGAACAGCCCTGAGGAAAAGGTCTGGGGGGTGTTGGTAGATGAAAAACTGAATATGAGCTGGCAGTATGCGCTTGCAGTCCAGAAAGTATAAAGCCAGTGGAAGTCTTTCAGTTGAGGTTTCTAATCTCTAGATCAGGCATAAAACTAATTTCTTAGACTTTCTCTTTTGTTTCATGTGGCAGATTGAGTTCTATTTGTCATGGGAACAAAGTGGCATTTCACCTGACCAAACACAGAGATCAACATTTGAACTCCAGCCTGCCAATAGGCTCCGTGTGAGGAACAAGTATTTTGGAGGCTTGATTCATTTCATGCCAAAGTAGTTCAATTGTATCATTTCCTTATAGTGCCCATTATTTTCCAGGCAGGTACCCAGCTCTGTTAGAGGCAGTTTCACTGTAGACATTGAGAGTCTGATGAGATAAATCACTTCCATTGAGTTTTAGAGCTTGTCTACATTGTACACCGCAGTTACCTCTGGTACAAGCTGGTTAAGTTCATATATCATGATGCAGAAAAGCTATCTGGAGCACCCAGGTCACAGAAAGTATCTTAGTTTCACTTTTCTAGGTGAACTATTCCAATTTATCTCGTCTTCTGATACTTCAGTGGATCGTATCCACTTACTATGTTGTTGTATCCAGCACAGCATCCAGTATCCAGTATGTTGTATCCTCATCTGAGGTTGTAGTGAGGTGAGGGTTGGTCTCTTCTGCCAAGCCTACAGTGAGAGGATGAGAGGAAATGATCTTAAGTTACAACAGGAGAGATTCAGATTGGATATTATGAAAATTTTTTTCACTGTTAGGGTGATTAGACATTGGAACAAGTTGCCTGGGGAGGAGGTGGAGTCATCTTCCCTGGAGATATTCAAGAAGTGCCTGGATGAGACACTGAGTGATATGGTTTAGTGTTTTAGGGGTTATTCTGGTGGTGCTGGGTAGATGGTTGGACTGAATGGTCTTGAAGGTCTCTTCCAGCCATAATGTTTCTGTGATTCTGTGATTCTGTGATCTCTTGAACATAAGGAAGCCACGTAATGGAGTTCATTTAGTTGCAAAAATTGTACATGGTTTAAAAAATAAACTAAATCTGGAAGTCTATTGTGTCTTCTAACATGATGCGTTCTCCAGCTTTTAAAGTCCCTAAACTGTAGATTGCCAGGGGATAGGAGGCCATGTTAAGGAGACCATCACTCTACACTTCCCATGTTTTGGTATCCTTTCCCTAACCATGCGCTGCTGGATCTTGTTGAAGACTTTTTTCTTTTCAGCTGATCCTTAATGCAGTTTTGCTGAGCTCTGTGGGTATTGTTTCATACAAGGGATGCAGAGAGTAGAGTGCAATTCGAGGGGGGATCTGACAAAGTCCACACAAGAAGTGACAGCTTAGGAAAAGCAACTCTATTCAGCCACATAAAATGTCACTTTGTGTGCAGGTGGCAATTTCACGTTATCAGCAGGTGACAGTGCTGCTGCCAAAGACCTTTGACAGCTTTTATCATAGGTCAGCAAAGGCAGAAAGCAGAATGTGAATACAGACTTTTGGGGAAATAATGCAAATCCAAACTGTCTGAACACCAAAGGCCTTTGCATTACAAATGATGTTTTTTGCTGAAGTGATCACATTTTACTTGAGGAAATTGCCAACACATTTCTTATTTAAGTAAAATTGACAATGTTTTTTCATCTAACTTCCTGATTCAAAAACTTACGTTTTTGAAAGATCCAAGACCACATTCATTACTGTCCTTCCACTTGAATAGTTTTGTGGCAGGTTGGTCTTCTAGTTTTAAATAAGCCAAAATTAGCTACAAATATCTAGAGCTGTGTGTTCGTATTCTTAAAGAAAAATCTATGAAACTAATTGAGTGAGACTGTTTAATGAGACAAACCTCATTAAGATGGTAATTCTTCCCTGCATACTGTATCCCCTTACTCCTTTTGAATATTTAGCTAGTGGTATCAAAGATTTAGAGAAACATTTTGTTAGGCTTGTTTGTCAGAGTACAAAATAAGAATAAAGCCTTACAACAATATGCAATATGTTCAGCTAATGACAAAAGCAGTCATGAATCAAATATATATGTTAAGTCTGAAAGACTATCTTAAAAAGAGGTAGAGACATCAATCAAATCTCAGGAGAGCCAAACTGAGGGAAGGATTTCCAAAGATCTCAGGGCTTATTAAAACAAGCCAACAAAGTTCAGGCTTATACTCATTTTCACTTATAAGCAAATTTCAGCATTCAGGAGGATTTGGTAGCAGATGGCTATCTGCACAGTCTCTCTCTACTTTTGGCTGAGCTCTGTAAAAGTCTAGAGCTGATATAAATATGTATCACTGACCTTTTGGTTTCCATACTTGGAGTTCACTCCTAGTGTCCCTGTGATCATAGAACTGATTTTGAATCATTTTTAATGCACTTCTCATTGCAAATCTGTAGAAAGCCAAGCCCAGTTGTCTGAAATATATAATGTTCTTTAAAAAATTGCATCATTAAAAGAAACCCCACCTGTCAAAAGGTGTCCAGTGGTACAGAATCCAAACTATGACAGAAAACAAGGTTCATGAATTATCCTTTCCCACGTTTAGCTGCTGAGTTTAATTGCATGAGCACAAGAGTCTGGTGCCATTTGTGATACTCTGTGATACCTGAGACAGCCACCAGCACTGGCAGAGGCAATACAGGACCTATGGGAGACTCCTGGTCTTTTGGAGAAGAAGCTGAAGGTCAGCTGAGACATGATGGGGAATTTTGGTGCCCTATGTTTAGGAAGACTTTACAAAAGCATATATAGAAGTTAACATATAACAGGATGCTTTTGTCTGAGTTCAGAAGAATGATGCACAAAAATCCTGAGTAATCCAACCAGTATCTGGATAGATCCCGTATCCAAGGGCTTCTTCAAAAGATCCTTAGGCACATACAGTTTTTACTGCACATAACTGGAAGAAACCATGGTTAAAGTGTCTTTACCCACAAAAAGCCAATCACAAAATACAGTGGGATTCACCTAGGCTCTTGTTCAAGTGAGTCACTTATGCTTTCTCCAGTGGAAAGATATAGCACGTGGGATGCATGCAACTTCCAGATGGCTGGAATGAGGTGGAGATCAGTCCCTCCCAAACATTCTGAAAGTCCCTGGGGGCAGCTAAGCTCTTCAGGCACTTAAATGAAGGAGTGAGGTTCAAAGCCTGAATCCATTTCAATAAGTGCCTGAATCCATTTCAATAAGTGCCTGAATGTTTCTTATTAGCTTGTAAAGGAGACGTGGGGACTGTCTCCTTCTATCTTGGGTGTTTCCTATTAGCTAGCTTAAGCATGTCAGCAATTTTTGTGCCAGCAGCTGTGATATCCCACTATGTTCCCTGGACTCTCCACCTCCAGCTCCTCACCAGATCCTCCCCGGCTGTAAAGCACAGGGTTGTTGAACATCCTTTTGTCCCACTTTGAATCTGCCACTCCTCTCATGTCTCTGTGTGTGTCGTCCAATCATTAGCCTCGTTTGCCCTGATGCATGGAGGAAAATATGGCAAGGGAAGGGGCTAACTGAGCTTTGCAGCCTGCAGATGGAGACCCCCCACTGCCCTGTGCCAGCCACCCGACACGGTTCAGGGAATGGCACCAGAGGATGTGCCATCTCCCTGGTGCTTTCTGAAGTCCTCCCTGCAGGGTGCTAAGAAACAAGACAGCTGCCTGAGTATTTTCAGGGCTTGTTTCCAGCCTCTTACTCCAGTGGCTGCGCTGAGCTGTGGGCACTGCAGGGATGCAGTGAGGAAGACCAGGGTACCAAAGGGAGGGGACTCACTCGGAGAGGATGAAACACACAAGCCAAACCCCTGCTTTAACCCATTCAGCTATGTGGCTTTCCTATTCCTTTCTTACAGACTACCTTGATGAGGCTCAATCTCCCTTTATTTCCTAAGAACAGATATTAATATATTTATTAATATATTTAATTTGTTAATATATTTAGTTTATTAATACATTTAGTCTCAATTCAGCATACCTTACCACCCTCATGCTGTCCTCCAGTGCTTCCTCCCCTCTCTTTCCTTTAATGCACAACATTTAAAAAACACTAAAATTTTAAAAACCACTAAAATTTAAAAAACAAACAGGTGAGCAGAGAAATAAAACACTGCCTTTTGAAAAGCCCAGCTCTCTCCCTCTTTTCCACAACTGCCATCACCTTTGAGATACAATAACAGGCACAGCATCTCTCACATCTGAACTTGTCTCAGAAGTGCCCAGGGGAAATGCGAGGGTGAGGTAGGGAGAGGTTTGAGCCCATCACACCTGTGATGGTGCCCACGTTGACCCGGCTGGGAGGTTTCTCAGTGAGCTGCTGCAGAGGCACCGAGCGACCTTTTCACCGTGCAGTTTCTCATCTCTCTCAGCCCCAGCAGGAGGGCGGCTGAGGGATAACTCAGCTGCGAACGCAGTGCAGACGGATTAGCACCGCAGAATAAATGTGTTAGCACAGCACCCCAGCTAATAAATTCTGAATCAAGCAGGTGTTTTGCTTCTGTCCTGGAGCACGTCCAGCTGGGCTTATTCTGAGTGTGGGGTCTGAGTGTGTGTATTAAATTGTTCCTGGTTCACCTCTGAGCACTCAGTGTCTCCTTTGAGACATGATAGAGAAGATCACACAGGGATAAATGAGAAGGCAGAAAAATCAGCTCCCCCGGTTACTTTTTATTGCAGGATTTAAATGACTCAATCCCATCCTTCCAGCACTTTAAAAAAAAAATGATTCTTTAGGAAGGATGCACAATGCTACAGGTTCTTCCAAGACCAGGACCTATGAGACCAGAATATCCAGCAACTGGAAAGCACTAAATCACTGTCTCTAGCTGAGGTCACTGTGCAAACACACAATTTACAGCCTCCTGTAGCAGGATGTTAACCACATATTTCCTTCTGCACGATGAACTTCTGAATGCTTTTGTATTTGCAAGAATGCATAGAGAAATCCAGAACAAGATGTGCTTTATTGCCCTGTGTGTGTTCTGTTTAGCACACCAAGGGAATCGGTTTAGTGGGCAATAACCTGTTAAAAGGCTGAGACACTGGTAGCTAATATCCAAAGAACCCAACTGCTTGGGGCTGTAATGTGAGCAGTGGGTCTCATCAGCATTAATGATGTATCCCCTGTTCTGCTCTCACGTGGAGAGACAAACATAAGCCCCTAGTGAAAAATCCCTACATTTTACTAAATATAATACAAGGGAATTATGACTGAACTCATCACAACTACCTTTTACAACTTCTGTTCCCTAATTATTACAGGTCACACGCATCAGTGAATTTATCACATCTCTGGAAATGAAATGCTGCATTACCCACTTTGGTTGTGGAAGGAAAAAAATTTAGAAGCCTTTTGGCTTCTCATCCAGACTAGTTAAATTCATAATAAATGGGTGGGACTTGCAGCTGTCAGCAGTGCAAGTCCTGCTTGCTTAGTTCCTTCTAATAGTTATTAAATGTTCAATTTAGAAGCTGGAGGCCAATTGTCTTCTTTGTTTGATCTGTCTTGGATGACAGTGATGTCAGTTCAGTGAAGCTTTTTCATTTTCATAAATATGGCACTTGTCAGATCTCATCAGCCTTCTGCAAGGTCGTACGAAAGCACAGCTCTCTGCTGTGGTTTGAAGCAGTTGTCAAGGAGTAATCAAGTTTATGGCTTTGAGACTCTATTCAAATGTGCATGGTTTGAAGGGGTCCTTTTATAAATGACAGTCTGGTCCTGCTCCTCATTAGGAAGCTCATAAATTTCCAGTGATTTAGATTCTATTTTTGACATTATCAGTAGAGGCTAACACTGTAAAATTCATGTCTGCATCTGATTTATCCTTCAGTTGAAAAGTTTTCAGGAGTTTTCTGATTTTATCCCATCTCCAGGGTAGTTGTTGTCATTGATTTAGATTGACTACTGTTGTTTACTCATGTATGAAATTTCATCAAATAAAAATTAAACAATAAGAATATATGCGATGGTCAGTATATTTAATTTCAATAACATAGAGAAAGATCACAAAGGATGGGTGCTTTCCCTGAGTACTTTTTATGTACTAAGAATATATATTTGGGGATTATATATAAAATTAAAATGTGCTAAATATTAATATATTGCATGTGCATATATTAATTAGAAAGTTTGTACCCAATTTATTTATAATAATTACACATTTTATTCCTTTTTGTGGTTCCCTGTAGCTGATTTCAGCCCTAATAAAAACTCTATGAGCCTTATAAGTGTAATTTATACTATAGAAATACGTTCAGGGAGAAAGATGCTACTGCATCAATGATGAAGAGAACCAAAGAGGAGGTGATGTTTGAAGAGATGGTTTAAAAAAAAAGACAGGAATGTTATTTACTGGGTCACTCTATTGGATTTTGGAAGCAACGTGATAGATGATATGAATTACAAACTGAGAAAAGAAGGAGAAGGGAATAAAAATGGAGGAGGATTAAGAAAAGCAAAAGGAAATGGAGAGGGAGCAGATGAGTGAAAGCAAAAAGATAGGTAGTGAAAAGATTGATTAGAGTCTTATAGATGAGAACAAAGAGCAAGAATGTGATGGATATGCAACTCACTTCCTTTCAGAAAAAGCTGACAAGTGTAAGAGAGTGCTTTTGGAAACAAGACATCATCAGTGAAGTTCACTGCTGCTGGATATTTTAAGGAAGGTTCAAAAATCACTTAAACATGAAAAAAGAAGTTCAAGAAAACTTCCTCATTACACCAGTTACTGATACTTTGGTTTTTGCTTTTCTTTTTTTTTTTTTTTTTTTTTTGTAATTCAGAACCTTCTCTAACATAATGTTGAGTTTGGGTCGAAATAACATTTCATTTTCTTTCCTCAAAGAAGTTTTCAGATTTTCCTTGAAACACTGAAAACAAATTTCCCCAAGTTGCCCTCTCTCCCTTCCAGTCTCAGTTTTCATTTGGGAAGATTTCCATCATTTTTATTAAATAGTTTCTGGAGGAAAGAGAATGGAATACCATTGACTTCAAACAACAAAGTACAGACTAATCTTTATCATTTAGCATTATTCAAGGCTTTCACAGAACCACAGAATGGTCGGGGTTGGAAGGGACCTCTGGAGATCACTTAGTTCAAGCCCCCTGCAGAAGCAAGTTCACCTAGAGCAGGTGGCACAGGATTGAAACCAGGTGGATTTTGAATATCTCCAGAGAAGACGACCCCACCTCTCTGGGCAGCATGTCCCAGTGCTCTGTCACTCTCAAGTTAAAGTTTTTTTCTCATGTTTAGATGGAACTTGCTGTGTACTCGTTTATATCCATTGCCCCTTGTCCTGTCACTGGGCACCACTGAGAAGAGTCTGGCCCCATCCTCCTGACACTCACCCTTTAGATATTTTTAAACATCGATAAGATCCCCTCTCAGTCTTCTCCAGGCTGAACAGGCCCAGGTCTTTCAGCCTTTCCTCATAAAAGATGCTCCAGCCCCCTGATCATCTTTGTAGTCCTCTGCTGTACTCTCTCTAGTAGCTCCTTGTCTTTCTTGAACTGGGGAGCCCAGAACTGGACGCAGTACTCCAGATGTGACCTCACCAGGGCAGACTAGAGGGAGAGGATAACCTCCCTCAACCTGCTGGCCACACCCTTCTTAATGCACCCCAGGATACCATTGGCTTTCTTGGCCACAAGGGCACATTGCTGGCTCATGGTCAACTTGTTGTCCAGTAGGATGCCCAGGTCCTTCTCCCCAGAGCAGCTTTCCAGCAGTTCAACCCCCAACCTGTACTGGTCCTGGGGTTATTCCTCCCCAGGTGCAAGACTCCAGGAGTGTAATGAGGAGTGCTTTGCTCTCCTTGCTGCACAAAGGACAGAAATATGATTTAACCTTCTACAGATTTCCCTGGTAAAGGATTTTTTGCTTATGTGTGATTTTCCTTCTGTTTTTGCCTAAAGCTGAAATAATTTAATTTGTTATTTTTACAAAATTGTTATTGTTTTACAAAAGTAGAAATGCAGGTCAGAGAGACAATATAAATGTTCAAACTTTACACTTAAGTAACGGAAGAAAAAAAAGGTTTTCATAAGCAAGGTTTGACCCACCCCCAGATGAGTTAATTCTCCCCTTTCCTCACTCTCAGACAATGTACTGCAGAATTAGTTGATCCATAAGGATTTTCTGCCTGTGGCTGGTCAAACTGATCTGTAGTCAAATTCCACTCTTTGCTTCTTGAAGCAACATTGTCCTGTAGCTCCCATAGTTAAATTTTACTGACAAATCATTTTCAGTAGGGAAAAAAAAGTCAAAAAGGAACATTTCAATCAGCTTTGGTTGTGGAACTTACCTGGTTACATTGGGCTGCTCTAGAAAGAAGATCCAAGATTATGGATCAAATCTCTCAGCTGTCTACATAAACATGGGCCTCTGAATCCACAAAGAGCTTTTCTTGCTCAGTGAGGTCTTAGCCCATAGCAGGGCAGTTTTAGAGAAGAAAAAAATTAGGCCTAAGACTTCTGAATCCAGTAGTGCAAATACAGAGATCGTTCTTCTGTTCTGCACAAATTAAAGTTAACACAGAAATGTCAAACTTAGGATCCATCTTTACTTTGGCAGGTGATGCTACTGCAGCATTTCCTTTCCCTTCTGCTTCTCTACAAGTCCAACACCAAGGCAGCTGGATCACCTAGGAGAAATCTCACACTGGTTTTGAATAAAACTCTTATATTTTGTCTTCAGTTCTTTGCATTACATTAGTGTGGGTCTTATCCATTTCAGTGCTACATCCTTATCTGTGAGATATATGAACACATTAGAGTAATTTTTTCATAGAGAATGCTAATAAGAGCTGTAGGTGCCAGGAGTTTGGTGGTATCCAAAACAGAGGTTGTAGTGTATTTCCATTTTAAAAGTTGAATAATACTCTAACCACATAATGTTATATCTAAAAAGATGAAACCAGTATAAGAATTTTGAAGTTTCTCAGAAGGAAATATATTAGCTTTGTTCTTATGATTGTTTTCACAATTTATAAACATAAAGTGAAACTTAAAGATACTGGAAGACATTTAAAGACACTTGAATGTTGGCTGCATTTTTAGTATTTATTTTTTGTATTTTTATTATTATGAATGCTATTGCTTTCATGCTACTTCAAGTTTCAAAGCTAAGAACTAGGAAAGCTTTTTCTTAATTTCATCAAATAATGAGTTGTAGATCAAACAATCCTAAATTAATAACAATGACAAATGGCCCTGAAACTGCTCTTGAACATGAAAGGAAACAACTCAATTAAACAAATGTTATGTCTTCAAGAACCTCTATAAGAGCTACACTGCTCTTGATCACAGCTGTGTAATTTTTCTCATCACTGTTAATAAAAAACAAAGTTAAAATGCATATGAAGTTTTAATTAAAATTTGTGTAATATCAATGTGATTTCTACAGCTCAATACTAATCAAGCATTTTAAGATTTAGGCCAAAGCCACACAAAACCATATAAAAATGAAAGCAAAAATGAGAAGGAGAGAGAAATAGAAAGAAGAGAGGGCAGGGGTGTGTTAGAATAAAATATGAAGATGAAGTTTCCAGCAGAAGATGAAATTTCCAGTGGATAAACATAGTGTGATGGGTGACCAGGATGGCTTGGCTTGCGGGGGTATAGTTCGCAATTGTGATTGACAAAACCAACTGAATATCAGCAGTGAAACTGTGAAACAATAGTCAGAATAAAATATATTCCTATATCTTTGAAGGAAAAGAAAATGATTTTTAAATGTTAATTTCTGGGGGACAACCATAAAATGGAAACATCTTCACTTAAAGAGCTCAGATTAAATCTTGATGCTGACATACTTGTCCTGATTTTAATCCTCCCTTAGTTCATCAGCCCATTTTTATAAGATCTTTGGTGAAGTATGTAACAAACACCATCATAAATATAATTTTGTAAATTACGTGCGATAACAGAATTATATTTTCTTCCAATTCCTTGCTGTGGAAATTCATCATTTCTTTCATGAAGACAGGTAAGACTCGAAGCCTATCTGCAAATTAAAACCTCACAGTGTCACTAGATGATTTACAAAGTCAAGTGTCTAATTGCACACTTTCATAAATATTCATTATCATGTTCACAGTTATGGAAGAGACAAAGTGAACACGTTGATTAATCAATTGATAACATCTGATTCATCTGGCTATACAAATGGGAAAGAAAAGACAGGAGAGCATTTTCCAACAAATATAGACTAGCAGATTGTATTGTTTAGGAACACTAACATTAAATGAAAAGTAAATAAATGTTAAAAATTAAAGGATGTATGAGAAAAAAGGGACCCATGCAGACAAAGTGTTCAGATTTTCCGTATCAGTTGGCCCTGTTGCATAGTTTGGGTAGCACTGTAAAATTCATGCTACCCCTTCTGAAATTCTTCTTAAAATTTGTCTTTTTAAACTTTGCCAAACTTGGGACATTACTGCCAAACAGTCTGATTCAAGCTGCTTTTATTTTGGACATAGCAAAAATGTCTAAGCCTTTTCCACAAATGCAATTAGTAAGAAATATTTGTTCTATGTTCATTAACAAAAAAAAAATAAATAAAAAAATAGGGAAGTATAATAATACCTCTCAATTATTAGTACTGATGGCTATTAAACCTAGAACAGGAGCATAAAGTCCATCAGTTTTGTATTTATTCTGGAAATTTGGTTTATTCTGGAAAGGGTGGGGAAGCACACCTGGATTTGTGTATACTATAAACCTTTGGAAAATTGCAAGTTCACATTAGAAACTTGCCATGTCTTGATAGATTCATCATCAACCTAGTGTCCTGGAGCACCTGCACCTCCCCTTGGCTACAGAAATGATCCAATTTTGGGGCCAAATCACACTGGTACCTTATAGTTCCTGGAAAGGAGTGGACAGAGACGTAATCAAAATCCCCTCAGGCAGGTAAGAATTTTGATGACTTCTCTCTCCAGCCTTTGACAGCCTTTGGAAAATTGGTTCCTAATTCAGGCACTTCAGTTATGTACCTCCTATTGAACTGGTCAGGCCAAAGTGAGTAGCAATCTTGAAGAGCTTATTACTATAACAGACTGTCAGAGATGGGGAAGAGAGGTAGGGATGGAGAAAAGAGTTTGTCTTAAGCCAGATGCAGAGGTAGGAAAACAACACAACTCCCTGCTCCCTTCCTTCGTGCCCTATCAGCAAGACCACAGGGTTTATTTGAGGCCACCTCCTGTCACAGCCTGCTTGCACTGTTCAAATAAATCAGCTCATTGACTTCATGACTTTGTGATTATTCAGGCCTTCACACCTTTTAATTATGATCTTGTAACTCCTCTATTAATACACAAACTCCTTCTGCTTTTTGCTAACTACTGCTAATTCTGCTAATACTTTATCATATTCTAATAGAATCTCCACCAAACACTGATATGGAAAGATTATCTTTATCCATACAGAGGTCTATTTTCTGGGGCTTTGACTTCTGCTCTTTGAAACCAGATTTTTTTCCTTCTGTCTTCTTTACTCTTAACTCTCATTATAGATGGTTTACTGAAAGTACCTTCTTTTTTCAGTGTACCCAAGGGAAAGTCGGGAATGAGAATCTGAAGGAAGGAAATTTACTTAACATGTTTATAAAGAAGTCATTCATTAACTTATTTGTACCGTAATTAAATCACACTGGTACTCTAGCATAAGAGAGCTATCATGTGCTTAACAAAGTATTAAATATACACCATCCTGTGTATTACTGACATTCCTGTGGAATCATAGAATTGTTTTGGTTGGAAAAGATCTTTAAGATCATTAAGTCCAACCATTAACCCAGCACTGCCAAGTCAACCACTAAACCATGTCCCTAAGCACCACATCTACACTTCTTTATCCCTCTCCAGGGATGGAGACTCCACCACTGACCTGGGCACACTGTGCCAGGGCCTGACAACCCTTTCAGTGGAGAAATTTTTTCCTAATACCCAATCTAAACCTCCCATGGCACAACCTGAGGCCATTTCCTCGTGTCTTGTCACTTGTTACTTGGGACATTACAGGCATCTTTCCACTTGTCTTTATAGTGTAAATCAGATATATGTATATTATCTCTACAACTAAAATATCCATGTAAGAAAAGTTATGTGAGTGTGTGTGTCTGTGTCACTGTCACTAACCAAAAATAAGTCTAACCTTTCTCTACCTTACTATTAGACATGCATAGCCTGTCAATTTTCAGGGGTTATAATGGCATACTGATTGCTGTTTTTTTTTTTCTTTCTGGATTATTCAATTATTTTAGCTGTAGCAAGATAATAAATGAAATTATTTGCACTGAAAAAGTATCTCAGCTGTATACAAAGTTTGCCTTCTACCGGAGTCTTTTCCTCTTTCGACTCATGTGAATTCCTAAGAACAGGAATTTTTGGTTTTGGAGCCAGATTCAAAGAAAGCAGACAAAGAAAAGGGTGTTTTTTTCAGAACTCCTAGACTATATGCTAACACAGCCAGCAATGGAGTAGTCCAGACTTCTTAGGTCCTGTGCTAAGGATCCATTTAGGATGTTTAAGGTTTCTCTACCTCTATCATACACTGCTCTTCCATAACTAATTTTTTGCATGTTACTTTTCAGCTTCACAGTCCCACTAGTCTGCTTGAAATAACCTTTCCCTGCACGCACAGAGCTTTGTAGAATTCCTCACAGAGGGTCTCACAGCCTTTCACCTGCTGTATCAGCCACTCTTACTCTGCAAGCAAGAAGTCGTGTAGTGCACTCTGAATGCCAGTCCCAGCATGCCCAATGTGCTTATGGTCATAGGTTGCAGTGGCTGGCTCGCATAATTGTGATTCTCTAGTGCCACTTTATATCTTCATTTTCAAGTCTATAGTGCAGTAAATTGGTTCCCAACAGACTGTGAATAAAACACTATTTTTTTGGACGCTACATTTGTTTTTATGATAAAAACGCATTATGTGTGAGAATGCATAAAGCTGGCAGCAGCACAGTTACGGTTCCAGGACTCTGTCTGGGGGGAGGGATGACTATGTCCATTTTCCAGCATTAATGACTCCTAAACTGTGGTGTGTGAAACTGCTTTTGTTCCAGCCATGAAGCTTTACTGAAAATTGGAGGTATATACTCAACTCTTCCAGGTTTTCAGAGACCTTTTGATTAGCTAATTAGAAAATAATGTAACCAATATTTAAGAGTAATTCTGAAATTATTCTATGACTCTGTGATTCTATGAAATTCTACATGGTTTTGTCCTGCTTGTTCGCCTTGACATATTTCTTTGCTTTAAATTCAATCCTGATCATGATGAAAATTACAGGGGTACTGAATTTAGGATGACTTGCTCAGCTGGTGTTCAGATTAGCTCCCTTAGTTTCACAGGACTTGCAGCACATAGTATGAGCTGATCTTTTAATCCTTTCACTGGACTTTTGCTGGTTTTACAACTGTGAAGAGAATATAACACATAATAAAACCCAGAAGAAAAATAGAGTCAAGTATGTTAAAAATAACTGTTGTTGTTTTTCTTTCTATGTCCACAAATTCTAGATGACCTTAGGAGAATAATCTCTTAGGAATGGAAAACTGAAAACTCATTACTAGTAAGAAAGGCTTTAGAGGACAGAGTTTTATTACATTTACAGAAGTTAATGCCTCTTCAGTTCTCTCTCCTTTGACCCATTTCAGTATTATCAGATTAAATACATACTGTATAGAATAATTCTGATTCAAGTGTCATCAGAAGCAAATAACATTTGGAGAAGGACTTCCTAGAACACTTTTTTATTCAAGCCTTTTATTAAATTCACCTAAAATACTGATTAAGCAACCTAATGGAGTTTGGGACAGAGAAGGTGAAGATTTGAGAGCAGGCTAGCTAAATCTGGATTTGGTCATTTATGTTAATCCTCCCTAGATATACTCAAACCAAAGTTACTTTAATATGCAATGCATTATTTTTTTCTAATACCTTGAAGACCAGAGCCAAATTTTATTCTTGTAGAAGTCTCACTTTTTGTTAAATACTGTGAGAGGGGTTTGGATACTCTTTGGGCTATCTTAATTTTCAGCTTATTATTCAGCCTACTCTGAGGAAAATGCAAAAACCCTCTGAGCATTTAGTTAATTAAGGAATCCCAGGTCTCCACCTTTTCTTGAATTTAGTGAAAGTTAGATGACTCAACAGAAAACAGATATATTTTATACTTTACTGTTTTTCTCCATTTTTTAATAAAGACACAACTAACCAGATGATCCAAATACCCAACATTAGTAATTGATGTACTCCAACAACTGAGATAATGAATTGTTTGTACATTTCTGTGCAAACCTCAATAGTTCTATGAGCAAATAGGTATTTCTTTCCCTCAGTTATTTAATTATTTTATTTCCATGAATGTATGTGAACAGTGAGTTTAGTGAAAGCTGAAGGTAGTTTTAGATCTACTGAATGTTCTGAAGAACATTTTCCGTGTGTCTGTCTGGGGGCAAGACAGTGTTTGTGAATCCAGACCTTGTAGCAGTACCAGTAGCTAAGGCTCTTTTATTACATTACCTCATATATGCACTGCTCAATGTCAAAGCCTCACTGAAACATGTCTAATGATAATGAGGAAGAGAAAATGCAGGATCATTCTGAGAGTGTGCTGTCTCATTAAAGAGATGAGCGAGGACTGGGATAAGGGCAGAGAGTGCTGCTCAAGAGCCTGCTGCAGGCGAGGGGCAAAGCAAATTTGATTTGCAGAGTCTCAGTCTAAGATCATCTCTACATGATAATGCTCCTTCCCTGACTTCTAGGTTGTAGGGCCAGGAAAGATTGAAGCATTAAAGCTGTCTAACTATAGCAGGGAGATATTGGGACAAATTTCTATTCAGAGATTCGGAGGCCAGTAACCTATTTCTTTTTAAAAACCTGCATAGGTTTATGTAGAAAAATTTTAATGAGGAGCTAGAGAGTGGACCAAGGGATATAGGATGCCCCTTTAGACTTCTGGTCCAATGTCCCTGTAAAATGTCCTAACTTTCCTATACATGTTTTACAGTCATTTCTCTCCCTCCCTTTAATAATACTTGTTTATGTTGTTTCCTTCACTCTGTGGATTAATACTTGCAAAATGCCTTGAAACTGAAAAAGACCCAGTATTGATATTATTATTTATGATACATGAAATGTATGAGAGAGAAAAATAGTAATTTAAAATCCCTTTTCTTGTTCTGAGGTCTATCTGTACTTTTCATTTTTTTTCTTATTATGTCCAAGTAAACAGAAAATGCAGGCTTAAAAATTGGTTCTTTCACTTCATATTTAGATGTGCACAGCCAATAAGGCAGTTTCCAAAGTGGGCAAAAGCTTCCAGGCTTGAAGCCTCTTAAGATTGTTTTTTTCTATTTTTCCTCCAGTACAAACACAAACAAACTAAACCCAAACCAACGAAATAAAGCAAATCTGCAGTAAGTCAATACTATTTCTTAAACTATCCTTGAGGCTACTTATTTTTGGCAAAACACCTTCTCAAATGAAGGAGTTTGCTTAACAGGCAGGCATGGCCTTAGCTGTATTGCACAGAGCAGAGGGAAATCAATACCATAACAGTGATATTTTGGGTCTGTTGATAAGAGCAAAAGGGATATGAGAGCAAAATTGCACTGATAAATGAATAATGTGCTTTAGTAATATAAATGTGCTTGGGGGCTTAGGACACTGGTAGAGTGTCTTGTTCATTAAATTATGTGTTTTTAAATAAGAGAAAAGCATATGTATCAAAGTTAAATGCTGTATCAAAAGCACCAGCAAAACAACCAAATCAGAGTGTGCTACAAGTTGGTGTCCAGCAGGAGAGGGGTTTCCTGCAGTGGAAACGAGTGGGGGACATTGGCATTAGGCTGGAACTCCTGAGGCTGGTTCCATGGAGCCTGGTGAGTCCAGATGGGGCATCTGGCCCTTACAAATGAAGTGAGTGTGAAGTTTGGTTAGCTCCTAGTTTAGGCCTCAGATACCCACAGACAATGCCTTTGTGGAGGCAAGGACCCTTGCTTAGGGCAGCAAGATAACAAGAATTGATAAGAATTCTTTGTTCCTCCAAGGGGCCATGTTGGCCAAAGGTAGCCTTTTCCTCATTACCTGTGAAACGCATATTAAAGTTGACACCCCTGTATATGTTAATCAAGATTATAGCTTGCATGCTATACATGTATGACTACAGCACTCTTTCCACCCAAATCATACTACATGTCACCTGAGGGTGCAAGCCTTCTAGTTTTAGGGATAAAAGATGGGGAGACAAGAGCCTTAGAGAATGAGAGAATAACCTCAAGGAGAAGAACAAAAAGACAGAGGACTATTCAATGGCTGTCTTCCTGCCCCCAGGGTGGGACACCTCTCTGGGTTGCATCTTTCACCTTCTGGGTAGAAGTGTCTCCGAGGTGGTTGTGTTATCTTTGCTATTGCTACTAGTGCTCTTGTAGCAAGTGTGTTTATCACCAGCAATTTTGAATTTGTTGTATCTGTCGCTGTAAAAAATTCCCTTGTCTTTACAAGGTTGGTGAATCTGTTTCGGTGCAAGTCCTTTTGTGAGACTCTGAAACAGACAAACATTGATTCTGATGGGTGGTTGCTCACACACATAAACCTTCAGTTATAAACCATTGACCAAGTCTGGGACTAGGACTGGATCCAGCTGCACCCAGACTCCTCTCTGAGAAGGAGTTTACACAGCAAGGGTGTCCAGTCTGAACCTTGTGACTCAACAAGATGGCCTTCCCCAACCACCTTACAAACTCCTCTTGCCTTTTTACCCCTTAATCCTCTTTACTCCTCCATTTCCTCCCCCCTATTCTCATGACAGTGAGGGAAAAATCTCTAGAGTTGTTATGGATGGATTAGGAATCAAGCTCCTTCTGCAGAGCTCCTCAGTTTATTTCTCCAATACACGTGGAGACACCTCATATTTGCTTGGGTCTGCACTTCCCGTGGTCCCGTGTGAGACTTAGTGAGAGGCGTTGATTCTCTGTAGGTCTGCACAGAGGTGATATAACACCAGTTTGCTGTCTGAAATAGCTATTCCCACTGCTCTACAGGAGTGCTATATGGCTTCCTTCTACCTTTTCAATTAACCTCAATGAGTCCTGCACGCCCCAGGTGACAGTCCACACTGCAGTGTGGGGACAGATCCTATTACTGTTTTTCAAGCAGTTGTCTTTAAGTGCTCCCTTCTTTCTTACAATATAAAGTTCAGCTCGACAATAGTAAAGATCCCTGACTGACAGAATGCAATTCATCTGTCCACATTAAACAGTCACCCAGCACAAACTGGTGTCCTTCCACATCATGGAACAAAAGTGACTTGTATGAGCTGAGTAATGGGCCCGTAGCCTAGAAAATGATAAAATAAGAATTACATAGGGAGTAATTGATAGAAGTAATGTAGAAAAGATACAGGGACATGTTGTTAATTTGAACAAAACCAGGTATGTCCTCTGAAGGTGAGAAGGAATGTCTGTATCATACACACCCAGCTGGGTAAGGTGAGCCCACCCCAAGCTGGTATCGTGGTATATTCAGGTATGTGATGTATTTTAGGAGCAGTGTCTCAGATAATCTGCTCATATGGAAAACAAAAAAGCAAGATTTTTCAGAAAGACCTAGGATTAATGTCTAATCTACCAATATTTAAAAATTTAGCCCCTTAATTAGGAGAGTGGTAGCTCCGAGTTTCCTCTATAGTTAATATGGAAAGTGAGCACTTTTAAAACCTGACTCACCCTCTGCAACCTTGTCTGGTTTTTCCCTTCTGACTGTAGAATTAATTCAGGACTACTGCTCCTAATTGATGCATCTCTCTGAACTGCCTGAAATGAAGTCAGATAAATCTGGGGCTTTATTACTTAAAGCAGGTTTGAATTTCAGTAACTCTTCTGCAGCCATTTTGTTTAGGATTTCAGATCAGAGCTGAGGTTTCTCTCCTTTCTTTAAGACAATGGATATTTTAGGAACTTTTTGTCATGACTTTGGTTTACATGTCTGTTAAGGAATTGTGTTTGTGTATCTTTTCTTGTATCTTTTCTTGGTCTGTAAAAGTAAAAGCTTAGGAGGGATTAATAGAAGTTTCCTGACAGAGTGAAAAATTTTAGTCATAGCAGAAGAGGTAAAAATATCTAATTACTTCTAATCTGGAATCTGATATATCCATAAGAGGATTTTATTGTAAGATATGCTATTCAAGGTCTCAGTGACCCATAAGGTCTCTTCTTGTCATGCTGGTGGTTCTATTTTGTTCAGGGAAGATGGGATTCACAATCAGAAGTGCAATATTTCAATCATTGTCAAAATTATGCAAAGCACTGTAAGCATACTGGATCATCTTGGTAAAAACTCTAAAGAGCTCATAATCTAGAAATACTCAGGCTCAAGGAGACAGCTTGTCCTTAAATTGCACCAGGATCTTCCTCAGTGAAAAGAATGAATTTATTCTCATGCAGAAGAGTCTGTGGCACAGAACTGGAGGTTTAATTTTACATGCAGTAGAGCAAAGAACACAAATAAAAAATGCCTGTTAGAAAGCAGTCCATTACGTTGATACGCTATCTGTACACATTCATCTTCCTCTTTATTCATCATCATTTGTAAAGAAGTATTATTGCTTGCCATCCAGTAGTGCTCGTCTCATATTTATCCACAATATTAAGCAGATGTCTGTGAGTGTAATTAAAAAGAAGCATTGTAAAAACCCACCATTGTTCTCTATTGATAAAAGATGTAGAATGTGAGAGACAAAATTATATTTTTTCAGTTTGTGAACTGGTATTTCGTGACATTTACATGTAAGGATAAAGCGTCAGATAATAGATCTTCACAACACAGATATTTAATTCTTTCTATACTAATGACATAGACAGGGAATTTGTTGTCCCTGCTTTCTAAACACAAAGAAAGTTGGGGATTTGTTCTCACCTTTTGTATTTGTGCTGATGTCAAAAAGTGTTTTAAATTTAAAAAAATTCAAAAAGTGGATTTCAGGTGTGCAAGCTTGTTTGTAAGTGTCTGCTTTACATCACTGCTATCATTAGGAGACACATGTTTAGTTTATCTCTCTCCATAGTCCCCCAGTGCATGAATACAAGTGATTTCAAGTAACAGCAGAGGTCTTTGTGTTGGGGCGCTCAGGGTCTTTTTAAAGGTAGATTGGTAAAAGCTTAGAAATGTGAAAGACATAACAAATATCATTTAGGCTCCATATAAGTACCAGATGAAAGAAGGACCTTCATGAGATATCTGCCCCTGTTACTTTTCTGTCTTCAACATGTCCCCAGGTCATGGTCTGCACCTTCAGGAATACTGGTCTTCTAGGTCCACAAAATTTCCTATTATGGTAAGCATGGACCTTGGGGATCTCTGTTTGTCCTATCCTCTGTGGGAAACAGAAGCCCCCTAGCTCAGGGTAATCCCTTTTTCTTTCATCTCCCCTTAAGGATCACTACCTCCACTTGCACCATGAACTTGCCCAGCTCATGCAACTTAGAGAAAGAAAGGACCACCACCAGCCAGAGGAAGAGGAAGGGAGAAAAGTTAATCTTTAAGGCATCCTTTCTTCTCCCCTGGTGATCCCAAGGGTGGGGTGCCTGGGCAGAAGGCCATGTTTCATGGACAATGTGTAGTTATTCTGGAAATTACAAGGCAAGAATTTATTCTATCATGCTATCTGGGCATTTCACTTCAAGCCTCAAACTCTGCTCTGAGAAGAGGCACAGGAGGGGTGCAGAGCTGGCCAGGCAGAGTGATGCAGTGTTGCTGCTGGATTAGCATTGACATTGCTTCAGAAGTATTTATTCCATATTGCACCTGAGACCAGCGGGTTTGCAGCTGCACCACACTGTGGAGTACCAGCAGTCAGCAGACATGTGCTCTGGATCGTGCTTCCATCAGCCATGAGGTACTCTTTTGGAAATATCTGTAGGCGTTGGTTGATTCATTCCTCTGCAGAACACTATAATTCAATCCTATTATTATGTTCATTCATATTACAGTAAGGCCTGGAGGTCTCAGCCAAGATCAGAGCTGAAAACTTTTTCTGCAAGAGATGGTGCCAATGTTCTCAGAAGATGCTGCTTCAGTATCAGTTTCATGGCTGTGCTTATAGTAAAAGCTGTTTCACATTTATGTGCAAGCTTGGAGACTTGAATTCTGCCTTTAGATCTTGCTCACAGCAGTGGTTCAGGATTATACAGGTGCCACTTCCAGCTTCTGATAAATTTTTAATGGATTCATAGATTTTAGAGCTAGACAGGAACCATTATATTATCTAGTTTGACCTCCTGCACCTTGCACACTCAGACCATGAAATTCACTCAGTTACTCCTCTGTTGAGTACTGAAGAATATCTTCTAGAAATGCCTCCGCCCTTCAGCTGAGGAACAGTTTGCCCCTTCCCCTGAAATTTGCTTCAGCAGTTACACACCCTCACTTTTCCAATTTTGTACCTCATTGGTGTGGAGAACCTCCAACCACTGGTTCCTTTGAAATTATTCTCTATTGGATTAGAGATCCCTTTCCTAGCCGGCATTTTCAGATTCAACTGCAAGTCACCTCACTGTTTCATTTTTGGTAAACTGAGCAGATAACACAGGAAAAAGATAATACTGTATCTTGTTTTATTAACTCCCACTGATCATCTCCTACACTTGTCATTACTTTTGGTTCAAGTCAGTGACCTGAGACTTAATGTTCCGAATATTTTACACTTGTATAAACTGGAAACACTCCAACTGCTGCCTAATATTATTGTTATTAATACTGCACACTACCATAGCTCCTAATCTACGAACATTTTCTTTCCAAGAGAAGCCAGCCATAAACTGCATCATCTGAGTTAAGTGTGGACTTTCCTCTTGCCATCTTTTCAGCATGATTTGAAGAGTTTCTGAGACTTCCAGTCAAAGATTCCAGACTTCAGCTTCCAGTCAAAAATTGCAAACATGAGTAGTGATTGGCCATTTCCATTACCTTAACATTGTCTATCAGGAAGAGACAACTGTGCTACTCAGGGAGTAAAATAAGATCAGAGCACAGATACAGCTATATTGAGATATCCAGCCCTGTATTCTGCCCTTGAAGAGGTCAGATGAGCATGTAGAAGAAAGAATATAAAAGTTTGTTCTTTACATGCCCTTCCAGTTCCCACAGTTCGTGGTATACTGATATTCTGGGATGGAGATTGGACTGTCATATTTAATCCCCCTGGTTGGCCTCCTATATACATTTGCACATTTCGAACCCAATTCTACCCTGTAGCAGAGAAGGTTCCACAAGTTAAGTGCACGTTACATGGAAAATGCGACAGTTTTCTTTCTGAGGGAATATGGTGTGTCTCCTCATTCGTGTTCTTTGAGGAACTACAGACCTTCTCTCTTGACTTTCTTTGCAGTTCTTGTAGCTGTAGAGTCTTCCCCTAAGCCCAAGAGGTGTTTAATTTCTGAACAGAAGAGACATATGTTGTTAGGGCTTTTCATTCCCAAGAAATTTCAGTCTAACCTCCTGGTTAGAAGCAGGAGTCCTGTGGTCATGTAGAACATCAGAGTCCAGAAACCAGACATCCAGAGACAGTCACGGGTCCAGAAGGTGAGCTGCAAGAGGGTGCCTAGTTTCAAGGTTGAGGCTAATATGATTTTCAGTCTGTCTGAACGACAGCCCTACTTTTGTAGGTCGCATTTGTTCTGACTGGTTTCACACCTCAGCTTTCCCTGCCCAATTCATTCTGTAGAAGCACATTGCACCCACCAACAATCTGCAGCATGCCTCTGAAAATGGATCCCTAGATATTACACAATTACCTACATAACTGAAAGGCTTTTATTGGATCTGATGCGATTTCTTTGTCAAAGACAAACAATTTGTTTTACATTTGGAAGGGGAATGCTGGATTATAAGTGTTGCGATCATAGATGCAGCTGCCACCACCTTATGTTCCATTTCAAATGATTAATAATATTTGTCACTTCCGATGTGTCATTGTGCTCTATTGCTGTACAGCATGCTCTAAATGATGGCACTCTCTTTTGGATTGGCCTGATTAATGATGGATGAATCTGTTTCATTTTATTGTAAGCCTCTCTTAACTGAACGGCTTAGGTTAAAAGAGAACAACCTCCACCAAATGTTATGAAATATGCCATCATTTAAAACATGTTTTCTTCCTCTTGTAGCTAGCAGTTTGGTGACAATACCTGAAGAATTGAACTTAATTACTTGTGATCAAGCCCAGTTTCTCTGGATATAAATATTCACTCTTTTTTTTTTCTTTAATTTTACGATTTCATTTTTTGCCCAGTGATGAAAGTGTCCCTCTGTCATTACAGTGTTTTATGTTCTACAACAGACCGACACTGCAGATGTCCATCTTGTTCCTCAGGAAAATTGCTCAAAATGTTACAAAACCCTTCAATGATTTATCTTCTTTGCTATTCACACGTTTGAAGAGTTAGTTTGGCACAATGGCAACAGCACCAGATTATAACAATAACATGGGTATTTAGGCTATACATAGCTCTATTGTTATGTGACCCGAGGCTTTGTTTTCACATCAGTTGCTTGTCCTATTCCTTGTCAGTCTTGTTTAATTAGCTTGTATGGTCCTGTTTGACAAGGACTTTCTAATGTTAGTTGTTTGCTTACTGCTTAGCACAAGGGTGCCTCTATCTTAGGTATTGTAATGTACAGCATAAATAATATTAATAATTTAACAGAAGACAACAAGACAATCTTCACAGTTTCCTGTCTTTCCTAATTAGTATTACCCTGGTATTCTTTGTAGTTAGCACTGGAAATCATATGCTAATGATAATCATTTACAAAAAGTAGTAGCAGAAGTTTAAGGGTTGTCTACTAAAATCAATTACAGACCTGAAGAACGGTTTTTATGCATTTAAACCTGTTCAAATATGTTCCTCTAGTAAGAAACACAGCTTCTGGCTACAACTGTTTCTCCAGCTGTCATATTTACCACAACCTGTAAAGGAATTTGAGGGAGGCTTGGTTGTCTCATCCTTCAGAGGATTGACGGGATAACATGAAATACAAGCAGCAGGACCACAAATCATTGTACAGAGTCAGAACTGGTTTAATCCAGAAGCATTTTCTCTTCTGAGACTCTGATTAAGACCTTCTTTGCTCAGTCATTCAAAACTTCAGCAGATCCAACATTTCTGGTCTAGAAAACAGACATAGAATATTCTTTTCACAATGCTAAAGATTTTGTCTTATGGACTATCCCATTGACCCCCTTCTTCCTCTTCTGCAAGAAATGGAGTGGCATTTCTAACCCTCCTTAGTTGAAGCAGTTAATGAAGTTACTTAAATTAGTCTTCCTTCCTTGAGTTCCCATGCAGTTTGTGTGAATGCATGGTGAATTTAGTAAAAATTACTGACTGCTTGTCTAGGATGTACAAAACCTACAAACCTTAAAACTGGGCTGCTCTGAGCAGCATGAAACATAGATAACCTCCTCATACACCCTTGAACTCTGACAGTTTTCTACTTGATAAAAATAATAACAAAATTGTTTGTTTTCAAGCAAAGGAAAACCTTTTTGAATCATATGTGTTTTTTCCAGAGTTTTGGATGACAACAATTATTGCAGTCTAAGCAATCCTTTCTTTATGGCTGGCCATCTGTCTCTTAGTGTCTAAAGGCACTAAGACCACCATGTATTCCAGTTTTATTGGTATAAATACTCAAGAAAATAAATATTTTCTTTAGGTAAACACACAAGCCCAAACACTGGGGCATACCTGAATCTCTCAGGTATGAATGATTTTATATTTGCAGTAGCCTGAGAGAGGGGGAAGCTCTCTCACTACGATAAACACAATCTAAATAATAAACACAATTTATAATAATAAATACAATTTAAAAAGGGAAGTGGATGGAACAGAATGAAGATTAAACTAGAACTGGCTTCTCAGCAATCAATTCTATTTTATCCATTCTACCATTCCTTCCTGCATCTTCTTATCTGACACATATCTGTTGGCTTCCAAGGGCTGAAGAAAGAAAAAAATCCCCAAAAAGTTTTTGTTTTCTCCATGAAATCAACAGGTATGACTGATGGTGTCCACAAACCAGCTCTGTTTAGTCAGAAAGTAGAATTTTAATATGGTAATCTCAGAGTACATAAATGGCACGTTGACTCATAATGTGTTACTCAAACATTGTAAATGTGTTGTTATACTTTATATTTGTGGAGTACTTCCTTCCTGAAGCTCAGCTGGTCTCAGGATGTTTCACATTCACCTCAGAAACAACCCACAGACTTTCTGGTGAGCTCATTTTTATCCAGGCCTGACTCACTCAAGTTTTTTCACCAAGAGGCAGATGAAATTAATGGTGGTAGAGATTTCCTTTAATCAGACTCGCTTGACCTTTAACTCCATAGGAAACCTTGGCTTAAGGAAACTGGATGCGCTTCACAGAATTGAGGCATTTTTGCTTTCCTCCCACAGAAAATGAACAAATTACACACTACATTTCTCAGTCTAGACCGCTTTTATTTTGGAGAACAAGGGATGAAGAAACATAAAATGTCTGTGAATGTGAGGGAAAGTACACAGTGATTCACTGTAACAATTTGCAGAACAACGTAAAAATAGTGATTGAGTCACAGTTGACCTTTCAGAAAATGTATATCCTGATCTACATTTAAAAGGGTGCAGTGTACTAAACCCAGAATGACATAGGTTCAATTATGTTACCCAAGCCTTACATCAGAATTAAGGTAGTAGAAGGTCTTTCATTCTGTAGCATGTCAAACTAAATTGATCTATTGTCATTCTTTCTTTTTCCCCAAAAACTCTTATATTCCCCTGGATAGGTGACTTTATTTTTATTCAGGTGGTTTGGGGTAGCTCCTTTAGCCCAGGTTTAATTCTAGGAGAAAGCCATTATCACATCTGAGGAAACAGAGGAAATGGACATAGGCTTCTTGCCTACTTTTTTTCCCAACAATTCATATTTGTTTTTACAGTCTGGATTTGAGGATTTAGGGCCGTAACTAGTCCTTTCCTCCATGTGGGTGAAGTCAAACACTGTTGCTCACCTACTAAGCCAGCTGCAGATCAGTTCGTGTACCAGTCTGGCTTTCAGTAAGGTTTCTGCCTCAGGCAGCTTAAATTCATGCCTCCATCAGCGTTTCTTTCTTTCTGAGCTACAGGTAAATTTGTTGCCTGGTTTTGACCCATTTATTTGTACATATATGAAGATCAATGATCTCAAAAGAGACAATGGAAGAGACATGGAAATCCTCAGCTCTCACGGGAGAGGAAAACCTAGACTTTCACACATGATCCAATTCCAGCAGATGAAGAATGTGAACCCAAGTCTTCCACACCTTGTGAAAGTGTCCTAGGTACTATCAGCCAAAAAGATAAGAATGATCTTCCACACCTCCATGGCATTTAAGGTGGGGAAAAAGATGCTCTGAGCAGAAGAATTTCTGCCTCATACAAAAATAAGTAGAGGAATGACTTTCTCTGCTGTGCTCCAAAGAGTGACATTCCCCTGGGGAGGGCCAGCTGGAATGTGGCACTGGGTGATATAGTTTAGTAGTGATGTAGGCAGGCAGTTGGACTGGATGATCTTGAAGGTCTTTTCCTACCTCGATGATTCTATGATTCTATGAATGAATGCTTCCCTGCAGCTCGTGAAGAGCTGCACAGAGGCACTCACTTGGCTCCAAAAGCCACATGACTGTATATTCCACCACGGCAAGAGGTCCAGGTGATGCAGCTAGATCATCTGAATTTAAAGAAGTGATGTAGAGTTTTCAGAGATACCCTTGTCCTTCCTGAAATTGATCTTCCTTTAGCACAGGAGACACATGAAGCCTTCGTCCACTTTCTGTCTGAGTCTTCATTAACTGCTTTGCGTTGGAAGCAGTTTGTGAACTTAGCTGTTGGCAAGACTCAGAGAACAATCTGAGTTTAAAGAAATCCATAAAGACGTGCTGTATGGTAAATTAAATGTGTTTGTAATGAAGTACAATAATGCAGAAACTAATAGTGGTGACTACACTATTTCTCTGCATTATCCCATCATTGGAGACAATTACCAGTCCACCAAAATTACAGTAAAAAGACAAATTAAGCAATAGTTGTATCAGTTAGGGTGTATAAACAACCAATTTGGTCACTTTGAGTGGGAGTGTTATATAGGAGATCAAAGATGTCAGACCCGCAAGGCATGAAAGAGTTTGTTTTAATTTTTGCTCCCATTGCAAGGCTTCTTATTACAATTATGAGATGTTGATGGTGAACTGTAATGTAAAAAAAGTATTTATCTATGCTAGTTAGGGGACAATGTTCTCTTTTGTTCATCACTATGAATTCTGTTTTCATTATTTCCTGCACTGGAAACACTCAGAAATCTGTCAGTGCTTCCAAGCATGTAATATTTTCACAGGGACATGACCTTCCATCATCAAACCTGTCCCTGAGCCACATATGCACATATAATTTATTTAGTTATTTAGTTATTAATATTTTAAAACTTCATGTAATATTTTTTTTTAAATATAACACTCTTGGTTTCAGGAGAAAGGATAAATTCAGGATTAGAGGAATTCTTAGGTGGATGAAGATCTAGGGAATGATAGCTCTGCTACAATGTGTCTTGATAGTGGTCTTGCAATACACTATATAAATGTGAAACCTAGTACCTTGAGATGGAGCATCCTTGAGATGCAACTGTCATGGTTAAGATCTAATTACAGAATTTTGGTGATGTCATTTTTGGCAATGTTTAAAGTGGAGTACTCTTGCAGTAAGAAACCTGTAAGTAAATAAGTGCTACTCTAACAAGGAGTTTCCATCTTGCTTTGGAGTGAGTTGCATCTCACCTTACTCCATCTCTTTAAAAAGTAGGTCTCGAGGCTAAGCTGCCTTTCTAGGCTGATAGAAGATAAACCATCCTGATATAGGTGCCTCAGACTGGTGGGATGAATTTCCTTTTGGAAGCTACCTCTCCTGTAAAGAGTTCAAGACGACATCTTCAGTGACAGAGCAGACTGACAGTAAGCCATGAAGGCATAATTACAGACTGCCAGGTGAGAGAAACCTTATTCTTCCCAAATCAGCTAGTGCTAATTTCCAACAGAGAGAGCCAGATATGATTGTCTTCTATGCTCTCTGCTAAGATCTCCTTCTTTTTGATGAGAGAACATTACTGACTGCCTTCATTGGGCACAACAGGTTGCAGACAGGCAGCTGACTAGCAGAGAAATTATGCTGTTCGTGTTCTAGCTGGATGGTGGCTACTAATTGGATGCTAGCACAAATTACATCTTGACTGCCTGCAGCTGTGAATTTGCAATGCTGCACACTTTATATGCCCATTCAATCATATTCACTCAGATTCCTCTCCAATTTTTAATGTTCACAAAAATCCAAGCACCAAGCTTCCAAGAATGAATGTGGGTGGCCTGAGTGCTCGCATCACTGTCCCGTGATACTTTTGGGTTTAAAAAACATTCCTAAAAATCATCTTCCAGAGGACAATTCATGTCACCTGTTTTAGAAACCCATTTCAGAATAGTTTGTGTATGTACCAGCTGATCAGATTTTTGTACTCCATTAATAATGGATCTCTCCTTGTTTTTTAAGAAAATAATTATAAGGTCTTTTTAACAAGTGATCAGATCCTGCTGTTCTTTACAGTGTGCATTTATTTAATGTAGTTATGCTCCATGATACAAATTATAGCTTCTTTCTCCATGTTAACATAAATCTGAATTTCCCCACTGACTGCAATCATAGGCCTCATGCATGAGGATTTAGATGCACCAACAAAACAAAGGGCAATAAAACACCACTCTGAAGATGGAATAGCTCTTGTCTTTTATCTAATTTTCTTCCTTGTTCTTCCTCTGACTTCAGTGTTAGATGAGTTGGACAATTAGTTATTTTTGTTATACTGACAAATGCAGAATGAGGTAGTGACAGAAGTTGGCTTTGACTGAGGCATAAAATCCCTACAAAGATGGAGACTTCACTAGATAACTGCTAAACCAGAGAATAAGATTTTATATTACTGTCCATGAAGGCCAAGATATAGAGGACAGAGATATCCCATCTACTCTACTAGGGCAACAAAATGGATTTCACTCCAGTCTTCATCTCAAAGCCTGACAAAACCTCTCAAGATTTGGTTATTTTTTCTTTTTCTTTTTCTTTTTCTTTTTCTTTTTCTTTTTCTTTTTCTTTTTCTTTTTT
>VZRW01004069.1:214-19946 GCA_013398125.1 Aegotheles bennettii | reverse complement strand
TTTTTTTCCTCCTCAGGTCACAGTTGCCTTTTATCATGACGATGCTTTTGTCCTTTCAAGCCTGTGCTCCTAAGGGTTTGCTGGGCCACTCTCAAAAGGCTAATGGACAGGAATCTTATTTGCCGACACGTTACAGTCACTGGTTGTCTTCAGACTGTCCACTGCTGGCCAAAGTACAGCTGGTGTCTCTGGTGCATTAAGAACTGGATGTTGAAGTCTGCAACCTCCCACACTGCACAGAGGATAAATTTGCAAAGAATGAAAATATCTCAGATACAAGCCTTATTGTTACTGCACAAAAGTCACCACACATACTGCAGATGATGATTTCCATCTAAATCATAGCTTTGTGGCACAAGTGCAATAGCTTGATCTGGCAAGTCACTTCCAGTTTTTACAGATGTCACTTTCCAAATGTCTTCCTTGGAAACCCTCACTCTGTGCACGTGTGGCATTTGGGGCTGCATTTCTTATTGCATCCATCAAGTTCATGTCCACAAAGGCAGATATTGGAGAGCTCAGTATCACTTTGTATTGTCTCAGGAATAGATTGTGTTTAGGAAAGAGATGGAGGTCTTAGGAGGACTTTTTGAGAAAGCAGCCACTTTGCAGGAGGGTCTGATATTATTCAACAGGAGAAAGTCTGGGTAGTGGGAAATTCACCTTTGCTTGTGATTTAGTGCTTGTGTGTGGTTATATGGCTCACAGGCATGGGAGGCTTCTGATTCCCATCACTTGCAATCAGAGGTGGTTCCCCAGGAACTGAATGGGCATGACCCCAAGTGCCTTGATCTCACTGATGGATTTTAGCTTCAGGACAGCCCTGTGAAGGAGGACAAGATGAATCTCCTTATCTTTAAATGGCTTTCAGAGGGTCACAAAGTCAGGAAATGGGGGTGTGGGGAACAAGTCATATTATCTTGTGTGCCATAGTGATCCACCAGAAATCCTCACCCCTCACTTATCCCTTTGTCTTTAGGTGTCCCCCAGTCTGTAGATGCTTGTGTGCCCTCCAGTTTCTTCTCCCCCAAAGCACAGTTTCATTTGCATACTTTCCTCTTCCAGGGTGGAGTTTGGGTCCCTGTAGCATCTGCAGGTCCCTCGAGCAGTTCCTTCAGCCCTTGGAAATAAGAGTGGCAGCCACACTGACAAGTGTGCAGCTCAGGCGATGCAGAAAACCCAACAGTTTGATGAAGAAGTCCTGGCCTCAGGACTCAGTAGTATTTTGGCAACAAGCTGGGAGGGAAAAGATGGTCATCCAACTAATTATCACAGATATGCTCCATCCAGTGTAGCTGACCAGTCAGGCTCAGGAAAACAAACCTCCTTATGGCATCAGGTCCTCAGTTAAAGCCCTTGAAATCCACTCACAACATCTGCCTCTCCCTCTTTTCCCTGTTTCCTCTGACTTTCTGCTTATTCCTCCCTCACCAGTAGTCAGTGCAACTTGTGCAAATAGCTGGGGAGCCCGTGCCCTCTCACTTTCCTCTCCGTGATTCATTATTATTATTAACTGGGATATTTTTGGCTTTTGCTCATCAGACAGCTTGTACCAAAGAGGCAGCTTGTACCAAAGAGTCAGCCTGCCTTCCAGCTTTGCCATTCACGCCTTTCGTTCTGCTCATCGGAGCAGAATGCCTCGTCCTGTTAGCGGCTCCTCTGCAGCCCTGCTGCTGCCATATCCTTACCTAAAGCATATTTTCAGACTTGAACATATGCATGTGTGCCTATACATAGAGGGACAATAAATACGGGAGCAGCTCATATATTCCAAGCCCCCCCTCATTTGGAGACAGCAGCAAAGACTGCTCTGACTGCAGCACTGAGAGCAATAAACACGCTCCATATGGCACCTGCCTTTTGACAGAGTGCTCCCTGGCTCAGGGAGTCCTGGGACTGCTGTGGCAATTTTCAGTGTGCTTTACAGTGGGTTTGTTTTTATTTCGAGTTTGGAAATCTATGCAGCGCAGAGGGGGTGGAGGGTGGCTGTTAGAATGACATAAATAGCGGTACCAAACCAGATGGGAAAAGCAGGGTAGAGAAGGAAAAACAAACAGGATGATAAATGTTAACTTTATAAGGATGTGCAATTTTATCCTTGGTGGTTTGTCTGGTGTCTTTTTTTTTGTTTTTTTTTATGAACTGCTGGGGTACTGTTTTTCTCCTGTGTGAGTTTTAACTCTCAAATCTGATGTGCATGTCAACAACTCACAGGACATGGGCTGCTTGTGGGTTAAGTTGCATGACCTGACTATTTCTATAGGATTATAGTGTTGATGCTTTAATAGGTAAAGCCAACTACCCGACACATGACAATCAGTCAGGCAAATACCAATAATTTATTCAAGATACCACCAACATAAGCAAATACTCGGGGTAACAGCAGGAGCTGAATCAGGGGAGGTTTAGGTTGGATATCAGGAAAAGGTTTTTCACCCAGAGGGTGGTTGAGCACTGGCACAGGCTCCCTAGATCAGTGGTCACAGCACCAAGCCTGACTGAGTTCAAGAAGCATTCAGATGATGCTTTTAGGCACATGGTGTGACTCCTGGGGTGTCTTGCATAAGGATAGGAGTTGGACTCAATGATCCTGGAGGGTACCTTCCAACTCAGCACATTCTATGATTCTTTGATTCTATGAAATAGAGAACTCTTTGTTCATTCCCTAATCATACAGGAGAGTCAAGTGCAGCAGATAACCAGCTAACAGAGTAGGGTGCTTTTATTAACTATGTCTTAAGCAAATGCCACCTATTTTCACCAGTTTGCCCAGAGACCTGCAGGAATCCCTGTGATGTAGTGCAAACTGTTGTGATCAGATACTGGGAGTGGCAATGACCTCTGCGGGTTTACTCTGGGAATTAATTTGGTCTCGACTGCACTTGCAGGTTCTGAGTACTGAACACTGGAAAAACTCGTGGTGCCCCTTAATCCACCCCTTCTCTTTCAATGTTAAGAGCATCCACTTCTGCCTTTTGTGCTTTTCCCTGCTCAGCTCTAAGTGGCTCAGAGATGAGGATTCAGACCATTATTTCATGGCCCAGCCCATCTCCAAGCACAGAGAATGGGCTGTCATGAGTTACTGTGCATCACTGAACTGCAGTAATTTGCCATGTGCCATGTGAAATAGTGTGACTTAGGTTAACCTTCTTTCCCTGTGAGCAAGGCTAAATCAATTTGTCATACATTTGTCCTGGGCTGAGGGTGTGCATGGAGACCGGGATGGTGGTTTGAATGAAGTGTGCCAGCTTGTTAAGCCATGCAATTCTGTCACCTTATAATTAACATTAATATCAGAGCTTTACTTTAAAATTTAACATAATTTGTCATTTAACATGATTTAACATTTATTTTTAAAATTGAACATAATTTACCCAATCCACCTTCTGACATTATAAAAAGGTGAGGTCCAAGTTCCTCTTTCCCTCTCACAGAATCACAGAATCACAGAATCCTAGGGGTTGGAAGGGACCTCGAAAGATCATCTAGTCCAACCCCCCTGCCAGAGCAGGGTCACCTAGAGTACATCACACAGGAACGCATCCAGGCGGGGTTTGAATGTCTCCAGTGAAGGAGACTCCACGACCTCTCTGGGCAGCCTGTTCCAGTGCTCTCTGCCCTCTCTCAGTTCCAGCTGTCCCATACATCCCCCATACTGGATTGCTGCCACCACAACCAGTCCCTTTGGACAAGAAATAGTGTTTGTAGAGAGCCGCACATCAGGAAGTCCCATTGAGGACCTGGCTCCTTCTTTGGCCACCGTCCTCCTTTCCATTCACATTTTTCTAAAAGATGGCACAGAAAATACTCCCCTTCTCCTAAGGTCGTTCTTCTCCCTTCCCTCCTTCACAAAATCCTCTTATATTTAATCTTCTTTTATCCTTTATCTTCTTATCCTAACACTGCAGGACATGTGCAGAAGCACAGGAGAGGGCCTTGCCCCAGCTCACTGCTCTGCTCAGTGAAGTGTTGATAAATTGGTGACGTCTCCAGCAAGTGGAGTGGAAAATTTAAATATTGAGGAGGCAAAGGTGAAAGGTCCTCAAAGCTGATAGAAGCAGCAGCCTGTAAGGAAAAAGTACAGCCTCACAACCTGCTTTTCTTGTATATTGCTCAAGCTAGGGCAGCAGCATTAAATTAGATACTTTAGAATTTTCCTTTTAATATCATTGAGGTAAAAAACAAGAACCATGACAACATGTTTCTCAGTATCTCTTTGCAGTAATTTTGTCTTGATGAAGGTCAAAAACAAGTGGACTTTGTCTCAGGTTACTTTTAATTTTTACTTTTTGTTTTTTTTTTACTCAGATTGGCCTGAGACCACGGAACTCCCTCCTACACTAGTGAGCTTAATGTGTTTGCAACCCAAAACCTCCCTCCCACACATCACTCTCCACACACCAACCTTCCAATTCAGATCCTTTTGCAGCACTTTCAGTCACTTCTTAAAATGTTCTGTTACTTCTGATGCAAACTGGCAGCTACAAGAGCGTGGTGTGTGTGATGCTGGTGTTATTCACGTGAACTAAGCCTTGTAGTTGCCTTCTCTCTTATTTATAGACCTAAAGTGACACTTACAGAAGGTCACTGATCATGGGCAAAGGCAGTTGAAAAATGTCAGGAAGACACTGAATATTTTTCTGATTAGTTTTGGGTCACAATCCTTATGCCCATCTTCCTTCTGCTCCCAAGGAGCTAGGAACTTGCATTTTACATGCTGTCTTGTACCTCAGGGAGTAATAATTTGTGTTTAAGGAGAAGATAAGGAAATCTGTGGGAGGTGATGGTCTCCATAGGAGTAGTGGGGAATGCCTGGAATTCCAGCACATCCAGATTAGTTTTAATTTGAGAATAATCTCTGAAAGAAAGATGATGATGTTCATGCAAGTGGAACTACCACCTAGCGTAGCTAAATTACTACGAGTTTTGCCATATAAACTTCAATGACAGTAGGGCAAGTCTACATCGTATGTTGCAGGTCTACATAGGTCATTGTTTGCTTAGGAGGTCATTGGTGTCACAATGACCAGTGACCAATGTCACTGGGAGGTCAAGGTGTCACACTATGAGCAGGGTACAGTAGACCCATAAAATTATGTTTTAAAGGCAAAATTCTGAAACATAATAAATGTCAGTACACAACTACTTGCCCATCGGTGTGTAGATCCTGAGCTGCTGTAAATTGAGGACCAGATCCAGCTGTGATGTATTTATGGAACTGATTTGTTTCAGTTGAAGGTCAGACAGGTCTGCTCTACTTCCACTGAAGACTTGCATCTTCCCAGAAAGTGAAAAACAGTGATTTTGGAAATCCAGTCCATAAGAAAAGAGGAAACATAGTCCCAAATCCCTCAAGCATTCCCTGAAATCTCCACAAATCCCCAAGAGAGAGTAAAACACAGATTTCGCCAGTCTGTCGTATATTGACTGAAAGTTCTCTGTACACCGAGGAAGAGAAAGGGAATGATACATCTTACACATGGTAGCATGTTACAGTCCCCTGAGGCTTGAATAGAACATGGACCATCTGGATTTTTGTAAAAATTTTGTTCAATTTTTTGTTCAATTAAAATGTTTTGATATTAACCACATGCAGTTTTTGAAGATACAATTTTTTTCTCTTCAGCTTTCCATATCTCCCTATTCTATTAAAACAAAAAATGAGAGAGAGAGAGAGGAAGTGAATAAATATTTCACATGAAATTCCATATGGCTTCAATCATCATATTAATATGCATTTAGGAATTATTATTTTTTTAAGAAAACAAAGCAATTGAAATACGACTGTTGCCCTCATAAGTTAGGAAAATAATCTTTGGGGAAAGAGGTGACTTTCTAGACCTGTACTACATTGAAGACTGACATGAAGAAGAAAACTTGCTGTCTTTGGACAAACCTCCGCAGGGGAGATTGTTAACATATATCCCTCTGGGGTCCAACTTTTTAGTTGACAGCTCTGAAACCTTGATGAGTAGTTAGAAAAACCAGTCTCCTATTAGTCATCTTGGTTTTGCCCCATATTGAACTGTATGTCCATTGAAATGAATATACTGGTCTGGAAACAAAAATGGTGGAGAACCATTGCTCAAAGCACCTGTGCCTCATTGTACAACCACATCCCAGTGGAAGGAGGAGGTGGGACACATTGTCTTGAAAGGAGCTTTGTGAGGAGCACATGGGACTTTCAACAAAGCTCCTTTGTTGCCCAGCGTGGCAGCTGTCTGTGCTTGAAGCAGTTCTTGGGACATACACACTTGGAGGTCTCCTGATATAAGGGAAAAGAAATGGGCAAAACTTTCCAGATGGTTGGCTGATTCTGCATCTTGTGCAAGGATTTTTTTCATTTTGTGGATCTGTTGCTTGTGATCAGGAATCCATGGTGTTGTAGATGCTGGAAGGAGAACATGTCACAGAAGACCCTCTCTGATCTCTGTTTGTGTGTGCAAAGCCTTTGAATGCTGATTACTTGCATAATTCACTTGCAAGACAGATCCCACTATTGTGCAGAGTCCTAGCTCTTTAGGTAAGAGCATATGTAAAGACAAAGTGAAGTGATCTCAGTCTAATTAATTCAGTTCAGGTTTACAGACCCAGTCCCGTGACTGCACAGGTCACCCCATAGATCAAGCAGACACTTCGGATGCACTGTCAGTGTGCTAAACTTTGGATGTACTGTGTGATTTTACTGCATGCAAGCTAGAATGATTTTAAGAGCCAAATCCCCATCTCACATAAATTGGCAGGATGCTGTAAATCATTTTATAGTTTAATACTTTGAAGTTGCCTTCTTTATATTGCTGAAAAAGGACAGTCACATTCACACAGAACCTGATTCTTTTATGCAGTTCATTGCTGTTAATGGGACAAACCTCATTCTTACCCAGTGTGGGACTGGATTTCATTTAATTGTAAAGCAAGTCAGAGAAACAGATCAGCAACCTGTTTTGAATCTAGCTCAAGCTGATACTCTACCTAATTTTTCCCTGGTCCAAAACATCTTTAGCTGAGCTCTTTTTGGCATTCTGTGTTTGTTGGGGAATATCTCCACATCTTTTCTCTCTGGATTTCTGGTCAGAGCTGCCAACTTTGAAATTTTCAATGTTTGATGAGTGCCAACAGAGCATTCTAAAATAAATAAATCAATACGTACATTAGCTGTTTTCCCTGGAGTACAGAGCACCAGTTTCATCTCTGAGAGAAACAATACAACTCCCTTATAATTAAACGTATGTTACACTGCTCACAACACAACTTCAGAAATGTGCTTAAAAATGGCTTCTGTGGGAAGTCTTTAAAGCTTATCTTAAGCAGGTGAGTATTACTATTGAAATAAAGAGGATTATTTGCAGGACTGAAGTTTAGGAGTTTATGTTAAAGTAAAAAAAAACAGTTGTAACAGATTGCACATACTTTTTGTTTTGTTTTACTGATGTTTTATGCCAAGATAATAAGCACATCGTAAAAAAAACTATAGTGCTTGAGTCAAAATATTTGGGATTATTTATAATGTCTTTCATAGGGTTTTTAATTGCTCCAAATAATGCTAGGATGCAGGTAATTCTTGGCTTAAATTATTAAACTAAAGAACTTTGGAAAACAGTTAAATTTGAATCCCAAATGTTCTACATTCCTCAAGCAAATGTCTTCCCAGGCCACACCTGGGACAAATTGTTTTATTTATGTTGATTGGTCTTGGATTATTGCAGAACATCAAGATTTATTCAGATTATGCTGAATACTTGAAAATATTTAGTGATCCAGATTGAGATCAAAGAAACAATTAAGAAACAGTTTGCTTTTTTTGTTAAACATTAAAAGCACCTATGATAGTTCAAAATATGCTCAAGGTCTGTTTTTACTAGCTACCAATCAGTCAATGAGATTTGAAATAATCTATCAAGAAATATTGCCTTTGTTTACACATTGCTACATAAGCAATTTGTCACTGTTTACAGTTATGTATTTGATTTAAGCTCAAGTGTCATAAGAAGGATGAAGGGAAAGAAAAAGGTGAAAGAAAAGCAGTGAAGATTTTGCTCTCTTCAAATATGAGCAGTGACGGGAGTGATTTAAGTTGAATCCTCCAGGCTCTGCAATAAGCTAGAAAAAGGAGAAAATCACAGAAGTTAGTGGCAACCTTGGTGTCTGTAGTCCAATGTAAAAGAGGTGTTTTAATGCTCCCTTGCAGGGTTTTCAGTGCCAAGCAATAATGGCAGATAGGGAAGAATCAATGCTAAGGTGCAATTCAGGGCCAATTCAAGGAAAATAAATTTTAGAGAAAAGGCAAAAAAAAAAATCCCCTTCCTTCCCTAATAATTAGTGCTGAACAAAAAGCTTCTGAACTCAAAGAACAAGTTGTTTTTTTCTTAAAATGCAAGCATGACCCTGAGGCTATAGAAAATCCCCAGATGTCCATTGGTAGTAGCTGCAAGACCTTACCCAGTGTGATTGCTCACACGTCCCTGAAAGTAGTGAACACTATAATCTGTGAGCTATGGTCATCTACAAGGTAAATTATTATTAGCTGATAGACAAGGACTTCTTAGGCTACCATGACTTGATTGCAGTCTCTTAAGAGGGTTTGTTAAACAGGAAATAACCATTTGCTTTCCAACTTGGTGCACCATGATGTGACAGTCTCTGACACTACATTTCAGGACCAGCTTTTAAAAACATCTCTATGGTCTGTCTAATGAGGGGCATATGCAATCTATTATTTGAACTTTTCTCCGCTAGTCTTCTTGTCTGATATTTATAATGGAGTTGTAAGGGAAGCAGCCCAACACTTTTCCTACCTTAGAAAAGAAGAAGCAGCTCACCAGCTGAGCCATGCCTTGTATTTTAGCAAAGGTGCTTTCACAGCTAAGAGTACAGAAGCCAATTTGGGCATATGCTTCCTAATTAGGCATTAGTCCACATGTATTATATGAGGTTGCCTCTGCAACAATCTCTTAACAACGCCTCCTACCCATCTATAGAACTTGCACCTTTTATATGGACTTCTGCCAGGAAGATGGTGAAAAAGTAAATTAATTACCTTCTAAGGTCCTTAGCCCTTTTAGGTATACAAATTGAAGTGTTACTGATACATTAAGGAGTCACTGGCTTCAGTCCTTAGTGGTGAAGATGTACTCTGGGTTGCTTTAAGCTGTCTGTGAGTTTGGTTGTTGGTCACTCAGCCAGAAAGGACAGAGGGAAGACCTAGTGAAGTTCTCCTCCCTGATGACCTCCTCTGTGAGCAATAGGACATAATTCTTTTATCAGGAAATTTCTGTTCTGGAGAGTACCTGTGAATGAGTTTAACCTCTTCTCACCACCATAGTGACCCAGTAAGCTGAACCAGCTGCTTCCCAAAGTCAGAATTTGATAGATCCTTGTGCGCTGGTGAAGAGGTAAAAGGCTAATGTTTATTTATAGCTGTTTTGGGTCTCACAAAGGATTTGTGGTTCCTCACAGAATTGTGGAGGTTGGAAGGGACCTCTGGAGATCATCTAGTCCAACCGGCCCCAAAGGGAACCTATTTTGACAACTCCTTTATTGATTACTGTGAGTGTGACCATTGCAACTCCATTGTGAATTCATTAGGTCTTTCAGACATCACTGTGCTTGGGAAGGATCTGCCTCAGAATGGGTTTAACATGTACAAGTAGATACACTGCAATAGGTAGGAAAGTCCCAAATCCTGCACTATTTAGATTAAGATTGTCAGAAGTGGATCCTGATATCCCGTAATGTTGTCTAATCATTGAAGACAGATTAAAAAAAATCAACAAGCCAACAAGAAACTTTCTCAGCAACCCCTAATAATGGGATATAGATTACAGTAGTATGAGGACTTTTGAATCTTGACCTCAAGGAAATGAACACTGAGTCAGATAAAGAAGTACAGAGAGAACTTTTACTACCTATACAACCCTTTAAAATGACTAAGCAGAAAATCCTGAACTGACTATATCAAACATCTCCTTCCTTTATCCATGAAAATAAAGTAATAAAATCTATTTCAGATAGAAAACTCATGTTAGCAATGCCATTGGGACTGTTGTGGGTAAATAGGTATGAGAGTGAAAATGGCCTTAAGTCAAACTTCTGCTTCTCAGCATCATGATCTGTTGTACTGGAATGAAATGAAACTCTTGGAAAATGGAACCAAAACTGAAGACCTTTAGAATCACTCAACATCTGAAATGCCCAGCTTGATGGCAAGAATACTTCCCTTTATGTCTAGAATCACAAAATATTCATACAACATTCTTCTGCCTAAGATATTTTCCATGTTTTTAACACCATCTTGACATGATTGTGTGAAAACCAAAAGCAATAAGAAAACCCTAGGAGACCTCTACATGATCTTGCTCTTCTGAGATAGAGATTTCTGGTTGACGGACAATGATACTGGAATAAGATACTGTGTTAGTAACTGAAGTAGGATTGCAATAACAGAAGTAATAATAGAAAAACACCTGCAAACATCTGACCACTCAAAAAACATCACTACTCACTGGGAAGGTGAAAAAGAAATACTCACCAGTGAAGAAGGAAACTGCTTCTACCATCCCAGTCCTAATGCGTGGTGTTTTTGGGTTAGAGCTTGCAGTGTTTTGTTTCCAAGTTACCCAGATTGTTTAGATAAAATTTAGACCCACTTATTATAAAAATACCAGTAGCTTTTTCTCCAAAAGAGAAGTCAACATGTGGAGACTCACCATGCTCAAGCGCTTAAGGTACCAGGCATTCATTTGCAAATGCATTCACACAGTCGTTATTTACCATGATGGGGCTTTGCATATACAGACCTCTTTTTACCCAATGCCACAGGCAGATTCCCCCGAAGCTTGAGGGAAGAGCGACCTGAGGAAGGACTCCCTCACTCCCTCACAAAGGTCATTGCATACACAAGGAAAAAAGAATGAAGTTTTGACTGTTTCTCTGCTTCAGATGTCACAGCAGCTGCTTTGAGGCTGTTCTATCCTCTGAAGGAACATTCTGTCTCAGCAAGCAAAGAAAGGAAAAGAGAAATCCTACACCATTATAATTACTTGAGCAAAAATAAACACACATATGGTGTGACATTTTCCTAATGCTCGGATCTTATTTGGAAGTAAATGTATTAATTAAAGGGGGGGAGTAGAAAGGGGAAAAACAAACAACAATCCCTGAGTCATAAGAACATGACAAGCTGTCCTTTGAAAATGTTATTTTTATTTTTCAGTGACACTGGTGTTAATTTATTAGGCGTTATAGTGTGTGCTTACTTATTTGTTGTTAAAAAGCAATGATTTTCTTCCTCATCTGCTTTTCTGTTTTATGTTTCAGTTTTGTTTATTTTTATGTACAGTGCTGAGCGAAGGAGAAATTTCACCCCCACATAAAGGGCCAAATCAACATCTCTTTGTCCTTGAAGCTCTCAAAGCTGATGTTAAACTTTCCCTGGTCTCATAAAATATGTAATTCCGCTTTGGAGGGCAGGGTAAGTGGTTTGAAATTCTTTTTAATGGTGAAATTCTCTTTTTATTTAAACCAGGCTGCCCTCGTGCTTAGGGTTTAAATGAAAACATCTTTGACAATTGTCTTCAAGAATTAGTGGTGGATATACAGAGGGCAGGCTAGAAATGACCATTCCAACAAATATTCACAACATTGATGTTTCAGAAGCAATTAAGCAGAACCAAATCTCTAAAGATTGAAAAAATATATCTCTTTACATAGAAAAAATAAAAAGAAAAATTAATAAAATTCATATGTGTCTTCCCACCAGAGTGTACAAACTCAAGAATGGTTGCAGCAGGCACTCAAGAAGGTCCCCCGGGGTTTTCTTATCACTCCTATTTTTCACATGATCATCTTTCTAATTCTATGGAACTGGAAAGCCATATACCAGCCCAGGGAAAATAAGGAGTTTTTATAGTTGTTTTCATAGGTCCACAATATTAAAATAAAAATCTTTTGAAAGAACACTGTAATTGGTTTTTTTGATACTTTTCTTTGGTAGCTTTCTTCTTTCCTCTGTGAAGTTTTTGCTTGTTGAAATACTTTAATTCCCCAGAAATATGAAACAGTTCAATTATATATTTTCATTTTTCTGCTTCGACTCTTCATTTCCACCCCTTCTTCTCTCCTTTCTCAGAATAAAAAGAAGGAAATGGGAAAAAAAAGATGAAAAATTAAACCTGTAGATGCTGGAGGGAAAAACAAAATGCTGAAAAGCTTTTTTATTCTTTATTTAAACATGAAAACCCATTAGTAAATAACTACTTTCTTGTACAGAAGTTTCCCTTCAGGAAAGCTCAATTTTTAGTTGAGAAAGATTTTAAATGCAAGCTTTAATCAGTTCTTGAAAAAAATACCACATTTCAATCTAAAAGAATGTTTGTTTTATTTCTGTTCTGTTGTAATTTCTGAAAATGTACTAACTATAAGGCATCGTGAAATAAATCATGATATATTTCAGTCAATTATATGTTGTAATAAAAACCCTGTAAGTGTTTTGAATCATGACTGTTGTTGTGTTCTTTCAGAAGATGTCTCAAACCTCTTGCCTAATCTATGGGGCTGTTCACTCCCAGCACAGTTTTCAATCTATTCACTCTTGCAGAAGCCATCTGGTTTTCAACAGTCTTTCTCATAAGCTCAGTTTCTGTTTTCTTCTGAGAAGCTTAAGCATACAAAGACTTTTTAAAGTATAAATTTGGGCTGGTTAAAAACCAGTGCCTGGTCTCTCTGAAAAACATTACTCAAAGCAAATTTTCAGATTTTTAACAGTTTATTTCTCCTATCTCCCTTTTAAAAAAATAAAAATCTAGTTTTCTTTTCTAAAATAGAATAAATTTGGATTTATTCTCTGTTTTTATTTTGTTTTCCCCCAGCTGGAATAGATAGAAAAAGATTAAAGATAGAGGGGAGAAGTGTTATTAGTGCAAGTTCCCCAGCACTTGATTCTTTGATAGTATGTTAACTTCACTGATCTTCTGACTGACATTGCCTAAAGTATCAGCATTTGCAAGGAAAGAGAACAAATTTTGGCTATATAGGATTTGTTGGGATGGAAGAAAACATAGAATATACTGAAAATGAAAGAAGGATGCCTCCTGACAAGGAAAATGACAAAGATTGTTTATCTATTCAGCTCAAGGTGATATGAATGGCTATTTCTGTCTGGATGGGACTTCATGGTTACTTTGGTGGATCATAACAAGTGGGTAATTCATTCTCACATTCTCCCATTTTTCACTTTCAACTTTTTTTTGTATAAAATGAATTTTTTTTATTTCTAAAACTGAAAAATCCTGAGGGGCTGCTCAGAAGTGTCATGGCAGTTCCTCACTATTACATGGCATAGTAGGGAAGCAACTAATGTCCATTATGTTAAGTATGCTGAGTTATTTTTATTTAGTTAAAGAGAATTTAAACAAAAAACAGCTGAGATGGAGATATGGCTTTGAATTTCTTTCCCTACATAATTAATGGATGCAATTAGACTTCATGTTAGGTTATCATCCTTCTACAGTGGATATTCCTTTCAGCTGATCTAACGTAAAGTATCTGAGGTGACAGCATTGTCCATGGCAGAAATAGTATAGGAATTACTGGACACATGCCATAAAGGAAATACTCGATTTTACATGGAACCTACCATACTGTTCATCAGTGAGTTGAGAGGGCAAAAGCTGCAAATAGGAAGGGCTGTTTGCCAGTTCTTCTATTTGCACTTCTTGTGTGTTGTTCACCTTTGAGATAACCAACTGCTCTGTAACAAATGCCCACAGGACTTTTTATAGTTGCTTCTCTTTCCCTGGTGTTGAATTATTTATTACTTTTCTTCCACCTAGAGTCCTTCATAGTATATTTTCTCATTTCTATTTAAATATAGTTTAAAAAAAACCAACAGCCAAACAAAAAAAGTAATTTGAAAGTTTAACTGGGGCTCTGCCTGTTTCTCCAATTTCTATGCCAACCTTCAGCATAAACCAGTGATGATTTAATATATATGAAGACGTCTCTTTGAATTTCCAATAGAATTTTTAGTATTTGAATGCAAGCTGACAGCTGAGGATCAAAAATTTGCTTTTCAAGAGGCTTTTGTGCTCTTCTTAGTAATCTAACACATTTTTTAAAATATATTTTAACATCAGATATCAGAAGAGTTTAGATTAAATCTAACGACTCCAGAAAATGGAGACTTTTGAACAATCTGATCTTTTGGAGGAAATTTATATCAAAGTCAAAGATAAATCCAGATTTGTATGTAATCAGTGGACTGAGTTCTGTTTCAGCAAACTCCTGCTGGCAACAGAAGAACTAAGGGGGAAATATGTATGTAGGGTCTAAGGTGTGTGTAAAGGAATAGCTGAATTTTATAAGCAAGCAGCGAAAGGAGAAACTGTTTTATTTTTGCCCGTAACTGAAACTTCAACTCATGTTGCTATCAGTATGGGGCTATCAGATTGAGGTGATTTAGACCTGCTGTCCAATTTGACCTGTTGCCATAGGGTTAGAAGTAATATGTATAAAGAACCCCACAGGACACTTATAAATTGGGAGCTGGTAATGCTAGCTTAATTGGAACCCATAGTTCTGATATGACACATAGCATCAAGTCAGAGAGGAATGGAGGTGCTTGGTTAAAACACCTGTCTCCTACTCCTGCTATTTGATTTGACATTCTGGCTTTGCCCTCCTTTAGGAAGTGATGCTCATAAAGACTTCACTATTTAAAATATAAGCTGCTCACCTCAGGAGGCTTATTGCAGTTTACTGGATGTTTTTAAGGTGCTTATCATCTCAAAGCAGTTCTGTTTCTGGATAAAAAGGGGTCTGTTTAACTGAAAATTGATTAAACAACAAAAGGAAAGCAAGCGCCAAGTATGACAAATGACACATGAGTTGCATAGCTGTAAAGATGAATAGCTCTCGCCGCAGGCAGGGCCTTTATAAACAGCATTCTCTAGTTTCACTGAACTTTGAAATTTCCCCTTAGATGATTTAAGATTAATTAAATAAAGCAATAAAAAAAATATAGTAGCTCTTTTGTATGAATAATTGTCATGACTACCAAAAGTAGCCACTGAAAAAGAATTAATCTTCTCCAGTTCGGTTCCTTTTCATCAGCAATTGACTTTGTTAAGAATGAAGTTCATTTGTATCATTGACCTACTCTTCCCAGTGATAATGAAGTGTCCTTCATTCAGATGATCAGATTTCTACAATTTAATGAGAAAACAGTATGTTAAAATTACAGAAAGTTTCATTTGTAGTTTTCCTGAGGTGGTGACTCCAGCTTCACTTGAGTATCATCAATCACATGTAGACTGAGCCTATACATGTTTGTTTGGAAAGATAATGAGGCTTTTCAAAAAGCAGACATAATGACACTTAATCTGAGGAGCAAATCCAAGATGGAAACACAGATAACATAAGTGTCTCAAGGAACAAACTCTTTAAAAGTCACGGCATTGAATACTTGAGTTAATTAACACACCTACATCTTTTTTTTTGGTATCTGTAAGATGAAGACCTCCATGTTATCCAGATATGAAGCGACTTGTCCTTAAAATTAGTACATGACTTTTCTCACTAGGAATATTATTCAGTCAGATTGGCTGAGCTATTTTCTAAGGCCACTACTAAGAAAAAACTTGTGTCAAGAGTTTTAGCAATATTTGTGGTAGCAGCCTTGATGAATAAACTGTCCTGTCTTGTGCACATTCAGCAAATGAGAAAAAATAGACTTTGTCAGGAAGCTGTATCTTCATTCTTAGTTTTTGAGCTTTTTATAAGTCCTGACATGTGACTTTTGGCTCTCTTCAAGATCCATGTTAACTTGAGATATAATAGTAGTAGACATTCTTGTTAGGCATATAAACATATTACAAATTAAGTGGTCCTTAAGGTGTCCTGCAACAGTGAGTCACATATCTGTGTTGCCTAAGAGTTTAAGGGAAAGATAACTGATCTATGAAAGGTCAGGTAATAGAACTGACTAACAATACAAGCATAATAAGGACAAATCTTATTCTGGAATGTGTACATAGGAGAACCTCGTGTCAGGTCTTGAATGTTAACTTTTCCTATCCTTCCCCTGAACTCCCCTTCACACAACACCATAGTGACTGCAACTAGACTGCTGTATCCAGTTTTCTGTTTACCACTTAAAAACTGGAACAAGAACTTTAACAAATAGCATGTATAAGGGATTCTTGAAACATCTGGGTTACTGTAAGCTGGGAAGGACTTAGGTTCTACCTTCTACAGTAGGTGGAATAATCTTCCAATGTGTATAGCCTTAAATACAAATGAGATGAGTTTTTACTATATCCAGTTAGAGGTAGGAAGAGAAATATTAGGATTACATTGCAGCTAAAGGGCTCATGAATATTCAGGGACACTTCCTAACAATAGTGGTGATGCAGCACAAAAACAGTCTTCTCGGATGGTTGCTGCAGAGTCGTCACTGAGGTCTTTTTAATTAGTTTAGACAGACACATGTCAGTGTAGTTTAAATATCATTATTCCACCCAGAGCAGAGGATGATTTAGATGGACACATGAGGATGTTTCCAAAGTAAATAACCTTTTTTTAGGCTGGGCTGTTCTGGCTCCTGCCAAGGATGTCAACATGGAAAGTGAGACCACTTCCCCATTCCCTGTGTGGTTTACAAAATGTTTCTAATATTATGTGTGCACTTTCCATAAAGACAGCCATAACCACCTCTCTTTCTCTATTGTGTGTTATACATATACATATGTATAACTGTACTGCCTGGGAGCTCACAAAGGGGTTAGGATGGAAAAGACTTCCAGAATTTGCACACATCTCACATTGAGATCCAGGTTGCTCCAGCATCAGAGCCATCTGGTTTGAAGCTGGCACACTCATGTTTCTGTAATTTTCTGCCTTAAACTGCTGGAGTTTTCTGACTTTTCACTGCCCCGAGCACCTTGAGAGATGTTATGCTCTTTCCTATGATAAGTAAAAGCTTTGCTCTCTTTGATACAAATCTCAGCTTTCTTATTTAGTTATATAAAATCTTATCATAAATGTTCAGAAAATGTGCAACAAGAATGAGGGAAAAAGTAACCATCTCTGATGTGGCACTCTTCAAAGAATAAGCTGCTTTTCAATTAACCCTGAGGAGTTTATCAAGAAAAGTTCATTTGTCTATGCTGCCATTAGAGTCTTGTTTCCATAGGACACTTTGGGTGGCAGATAACAAGTTAGGTTTATTTTAATTAACTTTGGGTGACTAAAAGAGACAGACATTTCTATCTTATCTGTCATCTCTAATGTTAACCTCTTTCTCAAGCAGATTTGAATAATAATAACATGGTATGGTTCTTTAATTCTATTCATTATTTCCTCAGGAAAGAGAGAGAGAGAAAAAAACAACTTTAAAAAAGGAATTAGGTTTCTTGTAGTGTACAAAAAGCTTTCTAGTCCTTAATAATACCTGGTTTAATCTGCCCTCAATTAAATAAAGAATGTTGAAAATTTTTTTTTATGAAATGCAATTAATTTCAGATTAAATCTATTTTTGTTCTTAGCACCTTAGCATTTGGGGAGTATGTACTGTGTAGTCAGTGCAGGAGAGAGAGAGGCATGTAAGACACTGAGCAGTAGAAAATGGATATGAGTGAAAGGGCAAGGAGATAGGCACTCAAAACTAGGAAACTGGAAGAAAAGTCACCCTGTTTTCTACCTGTTTTCTATTTACTTTTTTATTTCACAGACAAATGTTATAGCCATAAAATTTATGGGATGAGGAATCTCTTTTTGTTGCTGGCATGCAACCTTCAGCATGATGGTATGGTGACCTGCACATGAAGCTCTCAGGTCTATTGGAATATGACAACTGCTGCCATTAAATTTGACATCTTCCCAGCATAATGTCAGCCAGAGCTTGTGCAGCAGCAGTGTTCATTGTCATCAGGGAAAATACTGCATGTTATGACTGCCACAACAGAGGTAATATCATAAAGTGAGACTCCTGTAAGAGAAAGTTTTCTCAGTGGGCACAGGATGCGATAATGCTCTGAGTCCCCCTAGGATGTTTCATCCCAGCTCCAGCAGAAGCTGGTTGGAAAATAAATTCATTTGGATGTAATTTTACCAGATTGAACTCCACATCTGCAGAGTCAAGATGTGAGAGTCTTCCATGTAAAGGTCATCTGATCAGGAAACAATTTCTAAATCACTAATCAGCTTACTAACAAGAGCTTATTGTAGAGTTATTTTGACTCTGAACTCTTTGCCATACTAATGGCATGTACTGGATTAAGCCAAGATGAGTATTTGCTGTACAGTGATTATCTTATTTTTCTCATTCTGTTAACATTGAGCTTTCTTCAACACCCTATTTGAATCCAGAGCCTTTTCTTCCCAGTGTTACCTGCCAGCCTCAGCGTTTGTCACTTCTTATCTTTAAAATTATACAGTACCGTTTATAGTTGTAGGTAGGTTTTGTTCATATGAAACTCATTTTTCCCCCTTTGTGAAAAAAAGAAACAAGTTTTAAGAAACGTTTCAGTCCCATTGCTTGAATTATTCATGTTTTTTCTGTAATTTATCTACTAGCTATGTGATTTTCTTCTCGCTGTATCTTCAGTTTATACTTTAGGTAATACATAAATAATTCCACAAGTAATAAACCAATCAGCTGGCTGATTGTTTTACTTAAGAAAAAACCCCACGAACACAGTGAATACGTCCTTTTCAATAAACCGAGACAATTGGAGCAGGGTGGAACTCTGACACAGAGGTGAGCACAGCACTGTGGGATTGCTTCTAATTTTTATTCCATACAAATCATGGGCCATGATGGGTCTTTCCTTCCTCTAGTTTATCAGACCCCTCACCCTGCTTCTCCCCATCAGAAATCACAGGAATTGGAGAAGTGGTCTCTGCTGTCAAGCCCAGATGATGAACAATAAATGTATAAATCAGTGTGTAGTGGTTTTGGGACTGAGGTTTTTGAAGTCAGAGGAAAGACTTGACATGATTTCAGCATGCCCTTGAGGGGCTGCAAGCCCCATTTCCTCAAATGGCAACAGATGCTCGAGCCCTCGCTTGTGTGAGCACAAGGTCTAAGTGTAGAAGTGGTGGTTTCAGTGTATGTTTTATCCACTCCAGTGTGGACCCTGACCGTGATCCATTTTCCATTAAGTCACTGGGAATTGCTTCCCCAATTTACAGAAAAGATGGCTTAGCTTTTTAAAGAGTAAAAAAGAATTACTTCAGCATGTGAGGGCCTGACCCTGAACCCACATCCATTTGATCCAAGACAGTTCTGGGATCAATGACTGAATTATTTTGTTTTGGGTTTTTTTTAATTAAAACTCTCATATGTGAAAATTTCTTCTTTTAATGCTAAAGGATGAAGCAAAGAAGGTATAGAGAATGTAGACAGTGACAGGCCTGAACTGCAGAAGCAGGAATGTGTCACTTTTCCATCTAGAAATGTAATCGAGACCATTTTCATTATTCAGTTCATGAATGCACCACCCTTGACACTGCAGTCAACAATTTAATTTCACATGAAATACAGTGCAATTATGACCTACTGAAAGAAGTGACAGCACCGTTTATGTCACTCAGTAGAGAATTACAATCAGATGAAACAATTACTGTGGCTTTATTTTTGTTTATGAAGAAAATGATGCTCGTGCCTTCTTTCACACAATGGGTATCTGATGGGCAGCTCATGACAGTAACACAATCCTGTCAAGTCACAGGAGTG
>VZRW01004068.1:0-137199 GCA_013398125.1 Aegotheles bennettii | reverse complement strand
AGATGATGAAGGGAGTGGAACATCTCCCTTATGAGGAGAGGCTGAGGGAGCTGGGTCTCTTTAGCGTGGAGAAAAGGAGACTGAGGGGTGACCTCATCCATGTTTACAAATATGTAAAGGGTGAGGGTCAGGACGATGGAGCAAAGCTTTTTTCAGTGATGACCAATGATAGGACAAGGGGCAATGGTTGCAAACTGGAGCATAGGAGGTTCCATGTGAATATCAAGAAGAACTTCTTTACTCTGAGAGTGACAGAGCACTGGAACAGGCTGCCCAGAGAGGTTGTGGAGTCTCCTTCACTGGAGACATTCAAAACCCGCCTGGATGCATTCCTGTGTGATGTACTCTAGGTGACCCTGCTCTGGCAGGGGAGTTGGATTAGATGATCTTTTGAGGTCCCTTCCAACCCCTAGGATTCTGTGATTCTGTGATTCTGTAAGTGATCAACAAAAGTTTAGAGCAGTTATATGTGATCAAGGCCTGAAACCAAGAAAAGGGCACCCATTTGGGGCAGATGACATGAACCTCCTTTTCCTAATGCACTGTGACTCTCTCTTAAATTTTTAAAAAGTGCCTGGGCTGCTCACTAGCTGAGTCACAGTAATTGTTCATACATATTCCTGTCCTCTAGCAAATGTGAGTTAATGTGCCATCTCTCAGCCTTCACATATTGAGGTATAGCTCGACTTATCTTTCATTAGCTGCAGGCTAACCATGCACTCAGACCGTGGCGAGGGATCATCTGATGCTATTACCTTGTTCATGAGACTGAAAGTTTCCACTCGGGTACTTAGAAATATAGGCAAGCTGACAACTGTCAATAGTCATTAGTAACTACTCATCAGGGATAATTATCAGGTGAAGAAGTTGGATGTCGCAGTAGTAAAGTCTCAAGTGAGCCACAGATTTGGATAAATCATTAAAATGGATCAAGACTACCTGTTTGAAAGGGAACTGTTTACAGATATCTGAATCTATGAAACTCATCTTAAGTACCCAGATTTGGAAATACTTTGGACTTCGTTGATTTTTCCAGGAGGCTTCAAACCTCTCATATAATAGATCAACACAATTTCCTCCTGTACCCTTGGCAATCATGTCAAGAAAAGGCAGAGGTTTTGAAAATGTTACCTAGGTGAATGCTTACTGAACTGTGTGAGCTCCCAGCGAGCCCATGACATGATGAGGCACTGGCCCCACAGCTCTCTTACAGGCTCATAAAACCGCATCATTAAACAGTGATAGACTGAGCATGCCCTGAAGATCACTTTAAACTGGGCCTGGTGAGACCATTAGTAAACACCAGCTGAGTCCTTAAGCTGTGCCATTACCTTCTTCTAGGGAGCAGACACGGATGATGCTCTGCCAAGTAGGGTCAAATGCTGTCTGATTGGTGTCCTGAGAATGCTGGACACTTCCTAAGCAAGCTGAAGGATATTTTGCATAAGACTATCATTGCAGAATAACCCCTCCCCAGACTCATTCACACTGTTTTCACTTGCTATGCTAGTTCTGCTCCAGGGAAAGGGAATATTTTGGTGGGACAGAGCTGGGATAACAAATATGGAGCTGCTACTCATTTGATACAATGGGTTGTGAAGTACAGCTTCCCAGTGCATTGGCTATTGCAATAGCTTTGTGATTACTGCAGTATGAAAGAGCAGTCCTTTTAATTTAGACCAATGAGGAGCAGGTTGTCCTCACAGACTGTCTGATATTTAGAGAAGAGTCCTTTCTTACCTTTTGTTCCTTCCTTCCAAATACACTCCATGCCTCTCAGCCATAGTCATGCAGATGGGGACCCACCCTCCTTTGCTAGAAGCAAACCGGAGTCTGCATACATGTACATGCGTGCATGTGTTAAGAAGAACACATATGTATTGGACAACCTCTTCTGCTCCATAAATCTATGGATGAGAAACCATCAACTTTCCTTTCCCTAACAACCCCATCTTTTTGATGGCATCAGTAAGGAAATGGATCCCTTAAGCATTGTTCATTTGCACAATTTAATTGCTTTCCTCCTTTGCTGTTTGCTTCAGCCACAAAGCCCAACCAGGGCTTCAGATACCTTCAGAGGTTTTTCATTAATGTTGAGGACACTGACAGATGATTTATTTTTCTTCACGGTCTGTTTTCACCAAAGTCTCATTAGAATTGGATGAGACAATGGTTCAAGCCTGCTCAGTTGATTTAAATGACAGCAGCGATTATGGAGTTGACCATTACAGAGGGAATTTTGAGGGACACTGGAGTTAGAGAACTCTTCACATTGCAATGCTGCTGTAGTTGAGGCAAGAGGGATCATGTGCAAGAATAGAATACAAAACCACATTTCCTCCCCCCCAAAAAAACCCCCCAAACAACAACAAACCAACAGAAAAACAGCAGTCTTCCTGAAGATCCCCCTTGCTCAAGCCTAAAACTTGCCAACGTAACTGAGCAGGGTTCTTCACCTGGGTCCTCCTCAGCTGTATCAGAGAGCATGAACTGGACTGTTGTCAGGAAGGTCCCATAAGTGAGGAACTTGTTTGCATGGGAACTTGGAGTTCAGCGGGGACAACACCAGCTGTAGACTCTGTCTCTCTTTTGGAAATGGGAAGGAGTCGGTAAAGCTTTAAAGGAAGACACTATACAAGCAGTTTAATTTTTCACCATTTATGAGGACATAAATGAAAATGTGCTCAAAGAGCTTCAAGATTACCCCTCTAATTTCAGCTGACTGAGATGAAGTTCGAACTCAGTTCACATCAAAGCCATTTTATCTTCTTTCAAATTTCTCTTACACAATTCCTTGCCCAAATTATGTGGAAGAAAACAGTCAGAAACAGTTTATGTGTTGTCTTTTTTTTAAATGCAACTGTTTTTCTTGCGTCCTTGAAGGATCCTAACTCTTTGTGACAATTAACCTGAAACCCAGAAAAATTTCACTTTTCTTTTCTTATAAGAGAATCATATGCTCTTACAGCAAAATAATTTTGAAGAAACTTGGAGTTATTATTGTAGTTCAACAGCCCTAGTATACTATTATCTTGCTTGTTTAAATTCTTTCCTAAAAACATCTAGGTAAACAAGCGTTCATCAGTTTCAAGTATTTCTTTTAGGTCTGCAATATCAAGTCATTCCTGCGGGCTTACTTATGACAGCAATAATGTAAAGCAATTAATTTCTGTGAATTTCAGCTTTTCTCCAGAATTCATCACTAAAGATTGAAGCTGAATGCATGGAGGCATTTAAAGGATGCAATCACTCCCATTTCCTCAAGGCCACCATACAGCAATGGCCCAAACAACAATGGTTACACTGCGTGCGATTACAAAGCAAAACTCATATAAAGCTGTGCACCTGATAACTGGAGCATAGCACAAACAGGTTGATTTTTTTTTGTCTAGCTGCTAAAAAGTAACCTTACATATCAACACAAGGCCAGTGAAGTCATTGAAAGTATGCTGATTTATACTAGCTGAGAAACCAGTCAATGTAAACTTGTCAGATGTGTGAAACTTTAGCACTAATACTCTTTATGCATTAGGTAGTTTACCTCCTCAATGCCAGTATGCCCTAAGCAGTATAAGTACCGAGTCTTTTATTCCATAGAAACAGTTTTATGTCTGTGTTGTGGGGTGAAGCCAATCTAAAGGCAGACTATGAGTCTTCTTTGGATGGGGAATCCTTTAAGCACATGAAAAAAATGATGGGATTTACACTTTGCTTAGACAATCCATGCAAGGGACATGCCCAGGGAAACAGCTGAGCCATCATTGTACCAGAGGATCCCTAAGCTGCTGGGAAGGACAGTCACAAGAGTTCTGCTGAGTGGAATGAAGACTGAGAAGAGCTCCAAAGCTGATCCAAGCCACAGGAGTGCATTTCACTTCCATTCCCTGATGACAGAGAAAGAGGGTTTCACAAATATTTAAAAACATAGGCTGGCAGCTGCTTTACTGTGTCAGCAAGTCTCTCACCTGGAGGAACTAAGCCCCACCAGGCAAGGGCATCTGCCAAACAGCAGTTAAGTGGAGTTGCTCCCTGAGCAACCTCTGTGTTTCAGAAGAAGGGATTATGTTAAAAAAAAAAAGCAGCAGCAGTTCTGCATCAATGCAAGACTCTCCAGAAGAGGATAAATATCCATTAAAGGAAATTGAGGAATTTTCTGTAACAGGCAAGAGGATCTGAGGCAAAGAATCTAAATTTACAAGTAAAACATCAGAGTAAAGTTAGTTTTTGGCAAAGGAAATGCATCCCCCACCTTAGCTGTGTATTAATTAACCAGGTCTTTTACTTTAGGGAATAGAATATTGCTCTTTGCTGTTTGCAGCACTTTCTGCTAACCCATTCTCTTTGTATATTCTGAAGCTGTTGAGCAACCAAAGCTTTAAATTGACTGCTAATTTTGTATTGGGTCAAATTAATTTTGAAACCAGATTAATTTTGTTAGCTTTGTTTATCCATTATTCATGAAGCTCATTGGAACAGAAGAGAGTGCATTAGCTTTATTTAGGATATTACTTTGCTTTAATGAACTCTTTTTTTGCCTCTTAATGCTCCTTTTGAGCAGGAGTTCAGCTTTGTATTGTTGGATTTTATTTTTTTTTGGTGGTCTAGTGCAAACAATGTAATTAGCAGATTTTCTTGCTCAAAAAAACCTGTAGCTGACAATCTCCAGCAGTGACTGCCTCTTACCATAATTCTGCAGAGGGACAGAAGAGCATGGGTGCATGCTGAGCAAGGATCTCCCACTCATCTTGTTCTGCTGCATTGAAGGTTATAGAGAGGGTTGGATATGCTCACTCATCATCAGAGTCAGAAAATACACAGATAGTCAGAAGAGACAGTTGGATTAATAAACTAGAACCACCTAACTGCGAGCATTTGTTGCTGTGGATGATCCAGTGAAGAATTCTTTTCCCCACAGAGCAGTTATTTATAAAAGTCAAGCTAGACATGAAGGGGTGTGAAGTATGGGCTAGAAAATATTACTGGAGCTATTACAGTGCTCTTTGCACAAATGGTGTATTCCATCTGGATATGGTTTAGTTCTAGTAGCTCTGTCTAAAACGATGTATTGAGACCTGAGATACTACTTGTTTCAGAAACTAGTGGCATTTATAATCAAGTGGAAGACTGGAACTCCTCAGAGCAAAGAGAGTAAACATAAAGTTTTGTTCAAAACTTGCAATAATATCATACCTGTAAATAAAATTGGCTAAGTAATTTTAAGTTTAAACAAAGGGAAGGCTGTCTTCACAAAGTTGATTGGACTAAATTAAACAAAATACCAAGATGCCAATTAAACAAGATAGAAAGATAGGTCTGTGTACAAAGATAAAAGGATAGTTTGCAACTTTGGAGGGTAAAACTTTAAACATTGCTAAAAACCAAGTCTTTTTCCTGCAAAACAGCAAACTAATTGACAGATCTCATTGCTACAGGAAATTAATGAGAACAGATTAAATTAAAGATAGAAGTCATTTCCCATATGACTTAGGAAAACATTCAGGTACAATAGTGAGTACATGCTAAGAGATGCAAATTTATACTTCAGGTTGTGAAATAACAATGAAAAATTAGGATGAAGCTTTCATAGAAAAAAACTATCATTTTCCTCTTATATATCTTGCCTGAAGAACATATTAGCCACTGCAAAAACACCCATGATAACAAATCACACATAGCAATCACTTGATCCTCTTAACCATGGTATCTGAATATCTCATGATCTCCATGTATTTATCCTCACAACCCAGTTATGGATGTGGGAAAATGATTTGTGTTTTAAAAACATGGAACTGAGTGGAAAGAAACTAAGGCTGTGATCCTCAGAAGTGTTTAGGCACCTGGTTGCTGTGATTTCACACAAAGTTGTAAGAACAAGGAACTGATCTTTGTACCCAAGTCTCTGCTTTGTGCTCTTTTTAACATCAGTCCAAATTGACAATTATAGCAATTATTTTTGCATTTGTCAACAAGAAAAGTATGTTTCATTTGCTTCTGAAGAGAAGGATGGTTGCTAAGCAAAAGAGTAGCCAGCAAGGGGAATGTGAAGGGGTTAGAGAGATCAAGGCAAGAAACCAGAATGATGAAGTGAGAGCTTATGTTCCCTTTATTCATGGCACTTTTATTAGTGCTGTATTTTTAGATGGTTAAAGTGCTGTTGTAACATCATCACAGAAAGTACTGAGACCTGGAGAAGAGGCAGGAAAGGACAAAAGGCTGTAAAGTACTGAAGAGGGGGGAATAAAACTTACACTAAACCCACTAGATAGACTCATGGATGTTGAAGATTAAGCTTCATTTAATGGAGCTATATATATGGTTTAGTTATCCTTATGGTCAATGTTATCCAATAAACTTCTATTAAGTAGATTAGTACTGGAAGGTAAACTTCCTGTTTATGAGCCAGTAATTACCAGATCTTGAGCTAAATAAACTTGGAACCTGAAGGCCGAAATTTTAATAGGAAATAAATTCCTTCAGCCTTGGCATTTGTTAGCTCAGGATATGTTGAAACCAAACTAAGCTGGGAGCACCACAGTGCATATACACAGTGCATATATAAAGATACACTCACCTGGCTACTCCTGCACAGCTCTGCTCACTCTCACACCATTTCCAGACATCGGCACAAAAAAACTAAAGTCAAGATACCTTTGGCTCCTGAGAGTAAGTTTTATTTAGGAAGTGCTTCAGCCTTCCCCCTGTGCAAATTACAACAATATTTTCCATCTCATAGGATAGGATTTAAGGAGTGCAGCCCTCAAGTCAGGCCCAGCATGGAGACAACAAGGGGTGATGAGGCTGATGACAGCTGGATTATCCAAAGAGGGACTATTTTTAACAAGCTTTAAAGATAGTTGCAGGGAATTAATTTTGAAAGGAGTCAGCCACTACATAGGTTCAATAAAAATGGGTCAAAGTCACTGCCTAACAGGTCTACATCTCATCTGTCTCATGGCCTGTTTTGATCAAACCATCTTCTATCACCTAAGAGTGGGGTGAAGCCTGGGGTGACATGTTGGCTATTCTGAAGTTAGGAGAGTTTCACTGATGATTTTAATGGACATGAGGGTTAGCTCTGTGTGTCTGGCTGGGAAAACTGTGAGCAAGCAGTGGTCTGGCTGGCATGGGCAGCGTGCAGGACCAGAACAGACAGATTTTTCACCACAGTGAAAAGTAACTGCATTATCTCTATGTAAATCCCTGCACTTTGATTGGCCAATGGCTGTAAATAGGCAATTTGGCTGCACATGTTTGCAGATTAATGAATGACCATTCCACTGTGACTAAGCTGCATAACAATCTACAGCATGGCTCACTAAGGACATTCCACTGCTGCTGACTTTAATTGTTATTAGTTTGTATTATATGTTAAATAGGGGAATATTTTAATATAATAGCTGTAAGCACTAAAGCTGAGTGAATAATTCATAACAAACAATTTTTTCAATAAATTTAGCCTCTTTTACTCTTCAGGTTTTTTGGAACAAGTTTATTATTTCATCTAAAAAGTGTTTATTATTCAGAATTATTTTATAATCAGTTTATCAGAATGTTTCCTGCTCTGCAGGTCCCCTGGGCAAGCTATATTTTACTAAATTAGTAAGCCACACAGCACCATTGCCTCCCCTGTTTTGATGTGTGTTAGCCTCAGCAGAAGTTTCCAGTGAGGGCTTAGGTTTAACCAAAGCCAACCTGGCTCCTGTTGTTCAGTGTCCCTGATGGAAGGTATGACACATGTCCTGCTGCAACACTTTAACCTTCTACGAAGGCCGGCTAGGAAAGTTGTCACTGCTTTGAAGGTTCAGGCAAGTTTAGGACTGAAAATTTCTGTGTTACTGAATATATATAATTGTCCCATCCCCCTGCTTTCAAACAGCAGGTACAGAGCATAAGAGATGCAGCACAGTTCACTTCAGGATCCAGGACTGGTATGAAAAAGCCATTATAAATTGTCCACTGATAAATGGTTAAAGGAAAGCAGATGAGGAGAGCCAACAAACAGGAGTGAAAAAACCCTACCCCCACGCATAACTGCATTGAGTCACCCCCTTTGCACTGCTCCTGGCTCTGCACTTTAGAGGTAAGCAGGTTATAGCTCTGCTTTTTACCCTCATCTAGCTTCCCTTAGACCTATTTGCAGCAATCCTTAGATAATTTTGTTGCAGCCATTTGTGCCTCAGATCTGTGCCTCATTCCAGGTGTCTGCCTCAGGTATTTACACATAAGATTTGAGAAAAATAGAGCTCGTCACTGAACCTTGACAATTCATAAGCCTTGCAATCTCACAACATTTTGCATTGTTCCCTTCTCTTCCCCCAAGTATCCCAGGGATCGCTCCTACTCCTCCCGGTGAGTTGCACTTCACTTCAAGGGCTCTGGCTCAGAGCAGCCTCTCTGTTACAGCAGCGCTGCATCCCTCCTCTTTCCAATTACTGGGTGATCATCAGCATAATGCTGTTTGTTATCGGCACAGGGGTGGTCTCCTGTTTACTGAAGACCAAGCGGGAAAGCAATAGTTTGGGTAAGCTCTGCTGACAGTAGAGTACAGCTTTATTTAGTAGAAATTGTTTCATACAAATGGCATCCCAAGGTACTTATCAAAGTTAAATAATACATAATAGCAGAGGGAGAGAGAAATTAAAAGGCACAGGCATGGGAGCAAAGATGTTTTCAGATGAGATTTGAAAGTAGATGGAGAAGCAGTGAGGCATAAAGAAACAACAGAAAAAAAAAGACTGTTCCAGATGGTGGGAGATACAAGGGAAAAAAAGCTTTTGCAACAGACGTGGTTTGAGCATAATTAGGCACAGAGAGATGACCGGTGCCATTTGGAGAGAAAAATAGGCATGGAGGAGAAGGAAGAGGAATTCCAGAAGATGGATTGGGAAAAGGTCACAGAAGGCAAATAAAGAAATTAATGGGGATCTGTGGGAACTTTTTCTGTAAATGTCATGGTGGTGATTTGGAAAGCCAATGCACCTGCAAAAAGACTGATGTGTTCAGGATGGCTGGAGGATGTTGACGTGGGGAATTCGAGCAGAAAGGAAAGTCAGACACTGCCATATCTGGAGGAGATTTTCCTCCAAACAGCTGCATTTGTCTAACCTTCTGCAATGGATTTAGACTCAAAAGGTCAAATCCAAGGAGGTGCTGTATAATCTATTGCCCTCCCCTCTCCTTCCTGTCAAAGACTGTATTGTTTTCTCCTTCCTGGATGGCAAGCAGCAATTCCATTGCACAGTTGCTATATGTTTATTTTGACAAAACTGATTTGTTTTTATCCAATAATCTATAAGAAGGAGCCAAGTTGCTGCTAGAGATGTAGGGAATTACGGTAGTCAAAGGAATAAGGTGTTTTCTATCCCCTATGACCTGAAGTTGTCTCCATTCTGCTGAGTGGAAAAAATATCAAATCAAGGCACACATCTCTAATACTAACATGGAAAAGAAAAAGGAATGCTGCAGAAGGACACTCTGGTGACCAGGCTACTTTTGCCTGACAATGGATAAGGCAAGGCTGCACTATCACTAGATTGGGTTGTGAAACAAGAAATGAAATGCAGACCTCCCATTGTGACAGCCCTTGGGCTTCTGACCCATGAATTCTCCTGTGCCAGATGTACAGTGGTCATGATCTTGACAGAGACTGAGGACCCCAGTGTGTTCTCCTTCAGGGAAGCAATATAAGATTGCTCACTGGTTTACAGGTAGTCTGAACCTCCTGTGGATACCTCTGCAGATGCCACTGTGTGCTAGAGTGTCTTCAGGACTGCTCACATTTATACTGGGGTAGAGGGAACACTTCCACCACTGGAGGAATCCTGAGAGTATATCTATGTTAGGGACAGGTAGAACATTCTTATACCTCACCACTTTATTCTGTCTTCTCCTGGAGCATGGTTTTGCTGCAAGACACATTTGTCCCTAAGGTGAAGGCAGACCTAGTACCACTCATATTTTGCTTGCTCCCTGCTGGTTTTTGTGTCTCTCCTTGGATCTCCCTGGCACACCAGCTCCCTGCTGTTCTCCAAATAACTCTCAGGTGGATGAGCTGGTTTGGAGAGCTGTTTGAAAGAAGCAGCCTTGTGCAGCCAAGCTGGGGCTAGTTCTTGTCTACCTTTTAATCCCTGAGCTGGACACTTCACTGTCTTCAGAGCAGTAGAAAGTACAGAAAAGAGCACAGCAGTAACACTTCCTGAGAAATACTATGCTGATTTTTGGAAATATCTTCACTTACAACAGTGGAAAACTGATATTTTAATATTAACTTGAATGAAATGAGTAATATGTGGCTTGTTCTTATCTAGGTGGCTTGCACGTTCTCCATTGCTGGAGACATTCAAACCCCGCCTGGATGCGTTCCTGTGTGATGTACTCTAGGTGACCCTGCTCTGGCAGGGGGGTTGGACTAGATGATCTTTCGAGGTCCCTTCCAACCCCTAGGATTCTGTCATTCTGTCTCTCTGTCTGTCATTCAGTGCTCTGCTGGCCTAAACGCATCTTCTGGAAACATTTTGACCTGCGTGTTGGATTCATACTGTGTATATGAAAGAGGACAAGGCCTGTTTTGTGAAAGAAGAGAATGGCACAGACTATTTCAGAAGATTTTGCTCAAGCAAGCAGCTCTTCTGCAAGTGCCAGTGAAGTAACCATGCAGAGCTAGAAAGATGTTGGAATATGAAGCCCATTGAGATTTTTTTGTGCCATGAGATAATACAAAGCTGGCTTGAATATGTTCATGCTTTGATTTTTTGTTTGTTTAATTCCCATATTCCTCAGCCAGGCAGAAGTGGGATCTGTAGCGAAAGGTCAGAATCTAGCGCTTTCCAAATGTTAAGTGTCTGAAGGCCAGCCGAAGAGCAGCACAGATAAAGTCTAGGCCTGTAACTGGTAGTTCCTCTGCAAGTCAGAAGGGGGAAAGCAAAAGAGAGACAGTGATGCATCTGAAAGTAAAAAGCCAGGCAAGTCAGTCCATCCCAGTAATGAAGATATCTGCTGATGACAGCAGAAGACCTTTCAAACAAACTGGCAGGAGAAGGAGGGTAAGGAATTACCTAGTTTAATCAGGAATTCAGAGCGTGGATTTTGGTCTGACAGGAAAGGTCACAAATCAATCAGGAGAAAGCACATGATGGGAAGAGACCTAAAACTTTGAACTACTTCATGTGTAGCCCTAGACTCTGTAGGGGATCCTGGTGGTCTCTTCACATTTCAATCAGAGCTATTGAAAGTCAGAACATTGAAGGAAGCCACAGCCCTGCCAGTGAGGGTATAGATCTAGCAGCCCTTCCAGTAGTCTGTAGAGAGAGAAGCTCCAAGATCTGGTCCAACATGCATGACATAACTTTGTCTTTTTAAAGTTTGTTTCAAGCTTTTGCTATTTGTAGCTTCTGTGCCTGAAAATCAGAGGTCAACCAGAAGGCCACAGAAATGAAAGAGAAGGGAGAGGAGATGTCGTTTTTTCCAGAACAGAAATGAGATAGCCTTCCCCCTTAGGACAAGGTAGAATGGTGGGAAAACCTTGCATGGTAATGGGCCACAAACCTTTAGTTGCTAAAGGGGAGGATGGAGAAGCTGGTGTTGATCTCAATGAGGTTGACCATTTCACACACCTGACTACCACACTTAACTTAAGCTTCCTTAGACCAGCTTTAGCTGATGTTGGGCAACCTCTTCCCAACCCACAACTTAGGCAGGGAGAAGCACAAACTATGGAACATGAAGAAGGATCCACTGCTCTAGGGCTGAAGCCTCTCCCTTCTTAGAGGTTTTTGAGGTGATCAAACTTCCAGCTTCACTGCTTAGGGCAAGTGTATGAGTGACAGGTAATAAGGGGAAACATGAAAATCCTCTTGTCTCCAGCTCCTTGGAAAGAAGAATATGGCTCTCTGTATTTAAACTGCCTGTGATTCTTAGATTTGAAAAAATAAATGGCATACTGTTGGTGAAAAAAATTTATGTGTCAATAAGCCAGTTTCTGTAATTTTCCAGGCAGCTCACTTTGCTAGGAGGTATTCATATTTTATTTAATACTCTTTACTAAAGAGTTTGCATTGTGTTTACCTTCTTAAGTGGCATCAATGAAAAGCCTGATTCCTCATTCAATAGTGCTGATAAATAAGAGAGAAAGAAGATGTGCTGGACTTTCATAGCATCAGACATTAACTGATTATTGGTTTACTTTTTACCAAGCTAAAGCAGATAAAATTTCCCTATGTGGTCTCTTAAATGAAGGGTCTTTCACCTGCTTACATCCTTCCCTGCTGCTAAGAGAGGAACTGAGATAGTGCTTCTAAGTGTCAGCAACTCCAACGGCTGTGGAGACATTAAATGAAACCTCTTCATGATTTCTACTCCTGTGTGCAAGACAGATATGTCAGTACCCAGCCAACCTTCCCCAGGCTCACCAGTGACTACTTGGATCCTTGTGGCCCCATGCCTTCCTTGGTGATCTCATACCACTGCTGAGACCTCCCCCTGCTGGCAGACCACAGCAAAAAGTGGCACCAGATACCTATCAAATTACAGCCCTGCTCCTCCATGGGAGCAGAAGCTACCCACAAAAATAGTGGGTTACACTAGATAGAGGAAAGTCTTATGCCTTATGAATACTTGTGAAAAGCATACTCTTGTTGACCATTTTCATGCTGTCAATAATACAGGGTCATTTCCTTGGTCATGGTCTTGTCAGCTTCAATCACACTGTGAGGTGATGCAAGTTTAAGCTGAAATTTGATTATCTGCTTACAATGCTGTATCATGAAGATCTCCAAGGCATTTTGTCACAGCCTGTGGTAGCTCAGGATACTCCTGGTTTAGGGTCAGTGTTATAAAGCTGTTTGCCATGGCCTCAGGGCCACACTTCACTGTTAGTTTGTTAATGAAGAATTGAAGAGAGCAGGAAGAGGTAGAGCCTCGGTCCTGGTTGAGAGACATATGAACCAGGAGTGACAGATGAACCATGGAGTGAAGAAAACATTGGGTAAGGCAAAGCTAGCACATTCCCTGAATACTTCAGAGGTTCTACAACACGGACACATGGCACAAGGTGGCACAGCACAGAAACTGACACATTTTGCAGGAGTAGTTTATACAGAGCGCTACTGAGCCATGTCACTTTAAGGGACACACACTTGTTCACAGAGACTGCTAACCTGGTCGGTAAGGACAAGTGTAAACCTTCATGACACTACTGAGGTCAAACCACAGAGCAGAAGAAAGGGCCAGGTAAACCCCATGGATGACTACAATGGAGAAGAGATGGGACTTAGGCCTTCCCCTTCCCCAAACAGGTAATCAGTGCCTGGTCTGCTGACTTTATTATTTTTTTTAACTCCCTGTCAACAGCTGATCCCAACTCCTCCTGCCTTATCAAGTCTTTTCTCAACAGGAGAGAGCTGACACTGGGTATCTGTCTCTGAGCTTTTCCTTGTCCTTCCAATGAGAAGAAGAGAATCAAGAGCTTTCTCATTTACCTGTTTGCATGTTTTGCAACTGCTTTATTTTGCTTTAGTAAAAATCTTCCTTAAAAAGCAAGCACTGCTTCCTTTCCATTTAGGGGTGGGAGACAGCAGCTGCCTGGCCCTGGGCACAATTACACTCCAATAGTTGAGGATGGGAGTCAGTGGCAGCCTCATTCTCCCCCTAGATTTCATGAGGAAAAATTCATTTAGCAGCTCAGCATGGAGGGCTCTGCACAGCTCTCCCTTTCCTTGCGGGAAAAAAAAAAAAAAAGAAAAAAAAATCTGCATTTGAAATGGCAGCAAGAATACGCACATGCATTTCAGCTGTTTCCTCTTTCAGTTACTGCTATCTGAATTTTCCCATCCCCTCTGCAAACATATTTTTCTCCATCTGTGTATACTCCCACCATACTCAGGTAACTAGCACAGAACAGACACACATTTTGTCTTGTTTGTCAGGCACTTATTTTTTTATTTATCTATTGGTTTTATTTTTTTTTCTTTAGTTTTCTAGGAGGGACTGATTAATTGGGGGACACATACAGTGTGACTGAGATAATCATAGAATATGTAGAATCATAGAGTGATTTGGCTCAAAAAGGACCTTTAAAGATCATCTAGTTCCAACCCCCCTACCATGGGAAAAGACATCTTTCACTAGACCAGGTTTCTCCACGCCCCATCCAACCTGGCCTTGAACACCTCCAGGGAAGGGGCAGCCACAACTTCTCTGGGAAACTAATCAACTTTGTATTCTCCAGGGAGCATATTACCCTGTGATCACCCAAAGAAACCAACTAAAGTCTGACACATTCAACATCAAGCTGCTTGAAATACAAGACCCAAATAGCTTGTTCCATCAGCTGGTGAAAAGGTATGGCTCTTTGAATGATCCTCTTCCAACCAAACCTAGCTGTCAATCAAACAGGGAAATAATACAGTAGTACTTATTACAAGTCAATTGACCACACTAACCACAGAAGCTCAGATGTCTTCATGGTGCAATTTGTGGTCACCAGAGCCTCAGAGTCTTCCCTGAGCCATCTGCCTAACAGTTGCCACTAGCACTGGTTATGTTATTTTCTACACTTGCTGTAGCTGCCTGGTGCCTAAGTCCTTCTGCTTCAATCCCCCAGGTAAACTCTTCATACCTCTCCCCTTTCCAGCTAGAGGAGGAGTATCATGGTTTTTTCGTATGCATGTCCCTGCCTGGGATAGAGTGACAAGCTTCCATGACTATGCATGTACCTCCCACCCTCACAATCATTCAGGAAAGATGTTTCCCAGAGTGGATATGCACAATACCTTTCTGCCAAGGATCCCATATTATGTTAAACTTCTTGTACAATTTAACTGGTCTCTCATTAAAAGTGTCTGCAAAGCCTAATGACTCTGCACATAGTTTGATAGAAATTTAAAAGTTGTAATGCCAAGATATTACCACACAACAACCCACAGTACCAAGTGTGCTTTTGTGATCTGAAATTTAAATGCAGATCAGCTGATTTTCAGCCTTTTTAACAGGCTATTATTTTGATGCATTTTTCCACCACCTTATCATACTGGGGAAAAAACGTAGTTACAGTCACATGAAAAGACTGTGTTTCAGTGCAAACTAGTTAAACTCATGATGAACAGTGGTTTGCCATCAAATTACTGGAGCAGCTATACCATGCTAGATAAAATAACTTCAAAAGGTGGCTCAAATATTGCTGCATGCAGTGTAGCCAGAAGATGATGCTTACTGTCTCTAGGACACACTACAAGCCACCCTTCCAGCCTGGACTGATGCAGGAAGACTGTCTCAAGAATGGGAGAGTCTTGTGCTAGTACTGAGTGGGTGCTTGAGCAGGTGAAGGATGGGAAAAGAAACAGGTTTGCTTAACATATCATGGAATTGGCATGAAGATGTCTGAGACTCGGAACATTGCCTGATGGGCTTGAGCCTGCTGTCTGGACTGGGTTAGAGAACTGGAGATGTGCATGCTCAGAGTGGGTGAGTTGCCAGTAAAGTTTTATCTAGGCCTTGGGCTTGCCAGACATCATCAGTAAAAGTTAAATCGATAGCTGGACAGGCAGCCATGCATCACAGACTCTAGGAGCTTGGTACTAATGGTGCAGGTGAAGTTTTTGTTCCAGGGATCATGGTGATGACAGGCCAAGTCTTGTGAGAGAAGATAGTCTTACCAGTAGTTGTATACTGTTGAGCTCTGATGCTGTCTGGGACTTCTAGGAGTGCTGATAACCACAATGACAAGCTCCTTCCAAATTTAATTGAACTGCACAGTTGCCTATAATCTGTTCTTTAAAGAAAGCATTATGGATCTCTGCCAGTGTGGAGGGGACTGAAAGGCAGCCTGGGTCCCTTAAGCTGAAGCTTAAGGGAAGTTTAAAAATATGTCAACTTTGTGTTTTATTTGTTTTGTTTGGTTTTTTTTTAGTGCAACTTAGTTTGATTGTTATGCTTAAAACTCATCCAGGGGGAAGGGAAGGAGAGAGAAGAGGACATATCTTATTTTCTGACCGAAATTGTTAATCTGATGGGAACTTCTGAAAGATAATGTAATGGACAAAACAAATGTGCTGAATCTTTTTAGGCCATGGACATCAATCATGTGGTCTCTCTGAATATTTTTACTGACAAGAAAGATATCCACCGTCAATCATGAGGGGGTGTGCAGTGGAACAGCATTGTAACGGATTTGTGCTTGGTCCATGCTCAGGTTTGTGCTGAGAACTGGGAATCAGGTGGGGAAACAGTGCCCTTGTCAGGTTTGTTATTTAGAACCCTCCTCTGTCCCTGGAGGCTGCTATGAAATGGTTTTGCCTCCTGCTATCAGAGAACAGATAATATAGACAAAGTGCTGCAGTGATTCTCTTTGTTATTTAAGGAAATATGTATTTCAAGTACTTTAATGGTACTCTATTCAACGCATGATGACAAGGACAGAGGCTGGAGAATGCTATTCAGTGGAGCAGAAACAGTGGGTGCAAGTCCATTCTCTGTGTACAGACTGCTTCTACTTGCATCACATTCTGTGAAGCCATAGAAGGCTGTATCTCAGATGAAACAATTCAGGCCAGTCATGGTTTCCACAGGGAGACATGCACAGCACACGCTGAGCAAGCACAGGCTCTTAGGTTTCTTCTTTCGCTCTTCCTCACTAGTCCCCTCTGAGTGACCATCAAGCAAAACAGCTTTCCTCCTCTCATTACAAAAGGCCTCCTCTGTGGAAACAGAAAGGAGTGGTTCCTACAAGGCAAGTCTGAAAGTAGAGGTGCATATGCAAGAAAGGATATCAAGCATCTGATACTACCCTTTCTTCATGCTTTTGCAGGAGACTCAAGAAATCAGTCAATGACCTACATGATGTAGCTTTACATGGTCAGTCCCACGTAGATCAAGCCAAGGGAAAGCAATTCCTCCCCCAGAAGATAAGCTGGGGTACAAAGGAAAGGCTGTGAAGGGACCCTGAAGTAGGATGAACACACCTCTGCTCGCCCCCCCTCCCAGCAATACTATCTCTAGTTGATCTCCCATCTAACTGTTTCTGACAAGGTCTGTCTAGACTAGCTGTGGTCCTGGACTGACTAGCAGTAAGATATCTGGCTGTTGCACGTGCCGTGTCCATGGTGTATAAAGAAAGTGGAATGCAAACGCCTTTGTAAGCACAGATGTTTGCATGGAGCACCTTATGTAAAAAACATCCTACATATTCCAGTGTTGTGGGGATGTGGATATTTGGATTGAGGACAGTTTGAATTAATATATATATATATGCATAAAAGCTTTTTATGCCCTAGAATGTCTAAAACAGTATTAAATTCTTACATTTACAGGGACAAATCACATCTTATCATACAGTTTACAGGAAGATTCATTGGGATCATTGTAGCCTGCACCGAGTATACTAAAAGAGCAGCACACGTACAACAAAGAATATATAGAAAGATGTCTAAGGGAGCCACATCTTACAGTGAAATTATAGCTATGATAGATTTAACTTTTTTAAAAAAACATTCTAAAACTTCTTATAGCTGAAGTATTTTTAGTACAAGGTCATGAAAATCTACAAAATTAATTTTATCCTGCTGAAATGAGCAGAATAGCTGTATCACAAGGGCTGGACATGAAGTCCACTGTTCATGGACAAATCTGTTTGAGTCTTCCATATATGTAAGCTATTAGTATCACAATAGAAGTATTTTCTGAGATGAAAGACCTGTCTTTCAGCCTCTTATCATAAATACTCATACATGTGATGTAACCATATACATAGTCAATCCAGCCCTCCACTTCCAATACATGTTAAGCCTACATTTAACAATGACAGAAGTTCTTCCTGGATATACTGTTCAAATTATCTCCTACTTCTATCCACCTTAAACTTGTTTTTTGTTGCAAATATCCATTACCAGCACAGCCAATTGCTTTTAGCTATTTGTTACCTGTCAAGTTATCTAGGGACAAGGGTGGATTGCTTGAGAAAGTCGTTTTGCAGTTCTCTTCTAGAGAACTGAGAAAAGGAGTCTCTTATTCAAAGGGCCCTTTAAGTTGAGCAGATAGGCAATTCAGGCTTATTACTCTGGCCTTTCTTGAAGACAGGCTGATGTTAAAGCAAATGGCTTCTCCTGTGCCTCTTAAAAGGAAAGAGGCAATCTTACCCATTCAACCTTATGTCTAGGCATGTTTGATTTGCCTTCTGACTGCACTAATACCATCTTTAAATAGTGTATAATGAGCACAGTGTGGCTCTGCTGTCTTGTAATGCACGATTAGTTTGCTAACAACTTGTTTGAGTAGGCATGTGTGTTGCTTCATGTCTTTTAAGATTATGCCTGAGCCAGAATAAAAAAAATCACAATTCTCCTCCTGTTACTCCTACTCTAGCCATCCTCTGGAGCATTCTCTCTCTCTTATGTCTGTCTTAATTAGATCTTGCCACTCCTAATTTAAGAATGCAGATTTTAAGCAGGGAGAGAGGAAGGAAACACACAGACAAATACTAATTTTAGACAGAGACAAATGTTTCTTTTTCCATTAGGGAGAGGGAAGGAAGGAAGGAAAAAAAAACACAACAGAAGAAAAACTGCAGATAAAAATTGTATATTATATCTGAAGTGGTGATTCCGTGAAAGAGCACTAGAAAATTAAGCTGGAGAGAAGTCTACAGTCGAGACAGTGCTCTGTTACCAGCCCTTATGGCTCTCTAGCTCTTCTTGCTCAAGGTATACTACAGAATAGCATTGCACATTTCCATTCCAAGTACACCCCAAACGTTTTTATAACACTCAGAAGCTACAGAAGAAATCAGCATGCATTTAGATTCTGTACCCTCTCCCTCGCCCATCCATACTACAGCTTGATGTCACATGCAACTATAGTCTTCTAAAGGATTTATCCAGTGTAAATAAGTTGTATGTGTGTGTTCAGGATAACCACAAAGGTCAGGGTTCCAGACTGTGGAGATTCTTTTGTGTAAACATGGATTTAGAGGACAATGCCTAGCACACACTGGATGTAAACAGCAGCTCCCCACCAGGCAGGCTTTTGTTATAGCCTGAGGGAGGGGGGAAAGCCCTCAGAGTATTAAATAAGGATTTGTGCCAGGCCTTGAATTGGTTTTGAATAAATCCATTTTGTGATTGTGTGCATGAGGAAGGATATTTAAAATGTGCAGTGATTGTTATTTATTACTGTAAATTATTTATTTTTTTCCTTTCTCTATCTGCCTCCTTGTATTGATACAAATTATGCACATGTGGAATTTGGATCTGAGAAATAAACAAACAAACGGGATTATAGTTTAGTCCTCAAAAATGATTCATCCTTCAGATTCATCTTGAATTTTTCCATCTCATCTCTCATCACAGAATTATAAGCTCTGAGCCGTGCTGTCAAACCTGTGTGAATGTCTGGAGGTGGAGTTGCAGTCCAGCTTATTAATAAGAGAGGTGACATTCCGGAACATTTGTAAAAATCCATTTTTTGTAGATTACCTGTGCAGAGCAAACCAGACAGGTAGGGGGTGGGGAATGAGCCTGTATATCATCTGTTTCAGTGATCTGGTCTGACATCCCCTGTTTCTGATAGCAGCCTTGTCCATGTCTGCAGACAAATTCTTCAGCCACTTAGTATGATGCATGGAGCAGATGATGTCTGCTTTTGCTCAGGTCAATAAAGAAGTCACAAGGAGAGTCTACCTGATCCAACAAGAAAAAACAACACTGTCAGAAGCACCAAAAGTAGGTGCAGTACGAGTGAGTAGTGTCTTGTCACGGGAGTGACAAGGTGTGCATTGTGGGTCTTTTATGAAATGCTGTGTTGCAGTCACATTCCAGCATAGGCAGAAGAAAGGTACATGGGCTAGAGACAGGTGCTATGCAGTGTGACTATGGCCAGTGCACTGTAGCTGGAGCTAGCCCTCAGTGGTGTGAACATGGGTCACCCAGCCCTGCTTGGTTTTACACCAGGAATCCTTTGCAGTGGAGGCAAGTGGGATGCTGGATGTAACTTAAGAAAAGAGAGAGGTAAGGTAGAAGTAGTGCCTTCTGTAGACCAACAGGTCCTAGATTTCTCTGTTTGGTTCTCTTCTATTTAAGAGACTGGCTTTCCTGTTCATCACAAACTGAGTTCACACAGTGAAGAGGCAATGGAATAAAAGTGAGTTTCAGCAACTTGCATGCTAATTTGCAAAATCTCAGCCCATGGTTAAAGCACCCTGCCAGCTACTCAGCGGTAGATCCTCTGGAGGCCACTGCACAGCCAGGAGTAGCTGGGTCACAGCAGACCCTGCAGTGCTAGCAATTTTCTTCTTCTTTAAGGTAGAAGTTCAATTAGGCTTCTTTTCAGCTGCTGGAGTTTTGTGAAGGGGCTACAGTGGAAAACTGCTCAAGGGTGTTCAGCTGGCTTTTCTTATACTTCGATTTGTAGTTTAGCAGACCTGTCAGATTCCCAGGTAGCAGCAGTTTCTTGTGCTGTCAGTAAGGAACAAGTGATGTTTCCTCTGCTTGCAGACCTCACTGCAGTTGCTCATACCCTTCTCACACCCTGAGAATAGACCAGTGTTACACCCTCTGCATGGGACTTCAGCTCTGAGGTCACTCCCAAAAATGAGCTGTCTATTCATTAAATAAAGGTACTCACAAATACCATATTAAGACAACAGAGGTCAGAACTTCAAATGTAAAGGCAAGCTCCAATACTTCTTCAGATTCCTGTGGGTTTTGCAGTCTCTTCACTTGGAAAGTTGTTCTGTGTCAAGCAAGGTACAAGAAAAACGTTAATGTTCTCAGCAAAGTTTATAATAAAAGCTGTTTATTCTCCGGACAATCCTAAAGAGTAGAAGGGAGAAGAGGAGGGAGGAGATGAAAAGAAGGTGGGCATAAAGGGAGAGAAAATTTCCATGTTTTCCTTCTCTTTTCTTCTTTTTGTAAGTTTTCAGCAACTCATTTGCAAACTTCTGTAATTTTTCTTATACCAAGACAACAGTTTTCTTCATACTCAAATGACAATGTTTTTGAAACAGAAGGCTTTCCTCTCACTCTGACAGAACAGCGGTTAGGAACTACCTTCTTAAAATACCATAGAGGGCTTGAACTAAGCAAATCAGTTTTGTGTGAAGTCTCTCAGGTGTGCAGGGTCAGAAGAAGAGGCAAACCCAAAACCAAAATGGTAGAAGACATTAGAAAACAGTAGGATAGAATGTGGTCCAGGATGTGGTGTTACAGAGCCTGATAAAAAAGAATAGATGCAGCCTGTGTTGACCTGATGTCCCAATATATATCTCCTGCCCAGGATCAGCTAGAAGTCACTGCTTTGCTGTGTGGACTATACTGTACCAGTTCCTGAATATGCTCATAGTAACAATTCTAAGCTGGCTTCTAAAAATAAACCTAAATGATCTGGAATTCCTATCCTCTAAGCACTGAAGGACTACTCCTTTGACTATTTATTCTGACCTCTGAAATATTCAGAAATGTTTTTTCTCCCCTCAGAGTGTGTTAGAAAAAAAACCCCAAACAAATGGAATACCTTTCTAAAAAGTATTGACTCTGACTTGAAAGAGTCCAAGCAAAGACAATCCCACTTCTTTGTCCAGTGAGCTACTTTAATGTTTAACTGACTTCATTGCTAGAAAATGGCAAGGCTACTTTCAACTTCCAAAGTTAATCTATTCCATGTGGTACTTCCTGTTTAGCTCCATCACGAGAACTTTACCCTGAGAACCATTATCTTCCCCCTAGTATATCACCTCAGTTTTGCGCAACAAGCTATGTAGGGCTTTCCCAGATGGGAAGTTCTTTCTTGATTTTTGCCTTCCCTGGTAAAACAGAGTTGTTCACCAATTCCCATTGTGAAAATTTGTGTTTTCCCTGCCACTGGGTCCTTACTGTGACTTTCTCCAAGTACCCTTTGACATTTGCAGCATCCTTTCATGAACAGCATGCACAAAGGCAATGCTATTCCATTGTGGCATAATCTTGGAAAAAGTGGAAGGAGGCTCTATGACAGACCACATTGTTCTTCTATTCCCAAACCTAAAACTACGTCAGTGATGAGGCAGTGGGACTCATATACTCCTGATTGAAAATCATGAGGGAAGCTATCAGCCCAGGGACTCTCTCTCTCAAAAAAAGTGTAATATGTTAACTTTCTGGGCTTGTCATGTCCTTTGCTTGCAGTATGCAAGCACTATGAAAGACCTGGCGACTTCTGCCAATTTAATTTCTGACAGGTACCTGAGAATTGGACTCACAGTGGAATTTCTGACTTCTGTTTTGGGTGCTATTACATGGGCTGTGTTTCACCATGACCTAGCTGAGCTCACATTTTACAGCTGTTAAAGCTAGTTAACCTGCTCACGCTTTTAATTTTGCCTTGTACTTTTGGCTTAAAGCACACTGTGCTAAATCAAAAGAAACAAAATACAGCTAGCAAGACTGCACTATGCCTTAGTTTTCCTTCCAAAGCTGAAAAGTGTCCTTGCCTTGTATGTGTCCTACCCTCCTGTATTCTCTTCATAAGAAATAAGCTGCAGATGAGCTTCTGACTTTTCTCCTCTGAGGTGTGCTGAAATCTGCTTCTCTTAATGAGCAGCCTTTTGATTCTTCTAAACACACCACAGCTTGGCCCCTGTTTTCCTTGACACTTTGCCAAGCCTATTACACATGTCTGAGCAGCCAGGGAAATAGTAGAATTATGATTTCCATTTGGCTTCTACTACTGCTTAGTCTAATTTTCACCGGCTTTGAAACACAGCGATTGCTCTTTTGTTTTATTTTTCCTTGTCATTTCGCCATTTTCCTTTTCTTTTTCTCTCAGAAAAAAACGAACAATAAAGAATTGCTAAAATGAAATCCCCTCCCCCACACTGCTTTTTCATAAAATAACAACTTATTTGTTTCAGAACAAGATTCCATTTTCTGAAGAGTTGTTTGGGTTTTTTTGCAGGAAGAAGTGTGCTAATGAGGTCATATGTAATCAGAACATATGGAATTGCTTTACCATTATCTCTGTTTCAACTGCTTTGGAAGAAGGGTGACAACAGGGTATGTGCATGTGTGAAGGGAGGCAGTAGCCATGGCTAGTAGAGCATTCCTCTACCATGTGAATATGAAAAGCATGTACCTCTGAAGCAAAAGCATTTGCTTTTCAGAAGGACTGATGCAGGCTGGAGGAATAAGCCAACAGGAACCTTATGAAATTCAATAAGAGCAAATGCGAAGTCCTGCATACAGCAAGGAATAACCTCTTGCAACAATACAGGCTAGGGACTGACAAGATGGGGAGCAACTCAGCATGTGCTTACAGGGGAACATTGTTGAAATTAACATTTCAGGAAGTTTCTGGAACTGCTAGGGATAATTTATGCTTGGATGTGTTGGTCAAGCCCACAGAAAAGATGCTCTGCTTTGTATGCTGCTCAAGGGTAGAGAACAAATGATCAGGAAAAGGAAAGCTGTCTTATAATGAAAGCTGCAGTGATCATGAGGTGGAAGCATGCAAGTTCCTAAGTGATGTGAAGAAGGCAAGCAGCAATATTACCACCTTGCACTTCATGAAAGCATACTTCAGCTTGTTCAGGAACTGATAGAAGGATTGCTTAGGAGGCCGCCTATCAGAGCTGGCTGGTCTTCCAAGACAGCCTCTTAAAGCCCAGGAATGGCACATTCCAATTCAAGGGAAAATGAGCAAGTGTAGCAGGTGGGTGGCCTAGCTGCAGTGGGAATTTCTGACTGAGCCCGAACAACAAAAGGAAACATGGAAGGTGAAAATGGGGACAAAAAATCCAGAAAGAACACAGAAGAGCAGCATGCAAAGAGGATAGTTTGAGCCAGGACAGAAACAAATTTTGTTTTAGTAGTTTTACTTTTCAGTTAAGTCTCTACTAAGTGACTGCACTTCCTGAAATTAACAGCATATTTTTCAGTCAGTGTCTGCTTCTAGGACTGATAACACTCAATGTTTGTAGTAATCACTGGAGAATGGTATGCAGAAAGGCTCTTATACCTATTCCTATGGAAACCAATGTCTCTGCTTGGTCCTTCTAAACTCCTTATTCACTGGAAATGAAAGGGAGGAAAAGTGGTCACACCTGTGATCCTCCTGTGGGGAAGAGTGGACCAGGCAGTTGACCCAAAATTGACCAAAGGAAGCATTCCATCCCATACATGTCATACTCCATATAAAGCTGAAGGATCACAAAGGTCAAGCTCTCTTCTTTCATGGCTGGCGTCTTGGGACAACTCCATTCCTTTCTTCTGACTTTGACCCTGATCTGTGCATTCCTGCATCCAGTTCCTGTCTGCTGCTGAGTCCAGGAGTCCAGTCCAGGACTTTCCAAGGGTGTGTCCTGCAGCCTCCATGGTGACATGAGTGCTACTGGGGGGGACTGCAACAGTGATTTTGTAGATATTTGTATATATTTGCATATATTTCAATATTTTTTCATAATTACTGTTTCATTAAAGCTCAGTAGTTTAGTTTCCAACTCTAAGTTTCTATCTAAGTCTCTATCCCTTATTCTCTTTCCTTTGTCTATTTGGAAAGGGGGAGGGGTTAATAGAGAGCACCTACCATTTGTTTAATTGCCAGCCCACTGTGAAAGCTTGACAGGAAGGCCAAAACTTTTCTGAAATTGAACCTGTCAATGTATCTGGAGAGCCTCATTTTACCGGCAATTTCTTTTTAGAGGCTTCCTAGTGAGTTGTACCCAGGGCAGAGTCCAGGGACAAGGCAGAGGGAGTGGCATTAGCCACAGCAGAGGACAACTGAGATAAGGACCACTTAAGCAAAGTAAACATACACAGCCTGTGGGTCCTGATGGGGTACTTCCAAGGTTGCCAAGCAGGCTGACCGATGTCTTTGCAAGCCTACTCTATCATCTTTGAAAGATCATGGTGATCAAAGAAGTTCCTTAAGATTGCAAGAAAACAAGCAGCATATCTATTTTTTTTAAGAGGAAGGGGAAAAAAGATCCAGGGAACTGCAAGTCTGTTCTCAATATCTGGGAAGATTTTGGAGCAAACTCTCCTGGAAGCCATGCCCAGGCATAGGAAGAACAAAGTCACTGGGAACAGATAGCATGGATTTACCAAGGACAAGTTATCCCAACAGAACTGATTGCTTTTTCTGATGATATATAACTGATTACTGATGATAGGTGAGCACTAGATATTGCTCACCTTGACTTTAGTGATGTTTTTGATGGTTTCCAATAACATTTTTACAGAGAAATATGGTTTTGATGAATGACTTACAAACCATATGAAAAACTACCCAGACTGATGAGTTCAGTTTAGGTGTCAGCTGTTCAAAGACTAGTTGACAGCCAGTTACCAGCTATGATCCTTGAGGGTCATTAATGTGGCAGATGCTGTGTAATGTTTCCATTAATGACCTTGGCAATGGGCCAGAATGAACTCTTGATGAGTTTGCAGATGATGGTAAATTGTGTAGAGCACTTGAAACACTGGAGAACAGAACCGTCACTCAGAAGGATCTTGATAAACTGGAGGAATGCTCAGATAGTTGCTTTCTGAAGTTCAGTAAGGGCAAATGTGTCATTCTGCATTTGGAACACGACAGCCCCATGCAACAGCACAGGCTGGGGACTGATTGGCTCAGTGGCAGCCTTGCAGAAAAGAACTTGGTCCTGATGAACAGCAAGGACAAGGTAAGTCAACAACACATGGTAGTGAAGGGTAACCACCTTATAGGTAAGATTGTAGAGAGTCTGTATTGTTTAGTTGGAGGAAAGAAATCTTGAATTCTTCCATTAACTAAAATGAGATTGTAGAGATGGCTGTGCTGGACTCTTCTCAGAGATGCCCAGGAAATTGACAAGAAACAAGTTGCAACAAGGGAAAGTCCAGCTGTACTGAAAGAAATAAAATTTCACAGTGAAAGTGGTCAGATGCTGGAACAGGTGTCCTAGAGAGGTTTTGTCCTAGACAGACTTTGAATTGACATATCCACCAAGCAACCCAATCCTAATTTACATTCCAAACTAAACTATTATTTGCTTCTATGATCTACAAAGCTGCTGAAATTATCAGGTCCTCAGAGGAAAGATATTTCTATGAGATATTACCTCAATTGTGCTCTTCCTAGTTCTTAACCCAGAAAATATTCCTCTAGCATACTGGGTGGGACTTCCTAAAAGTGTGTAAGAGGTTTCCATGAAAGAAAGATCAAAATAAAATTAAGGGACTTGAAAAGATCTACTAACTTTTCATACCAAAAGGGAACTCAAACGACCATATTCCTTATGAGAATCACAGAATCACAGAATCTTTTCTACATACTTGATTTTATCTTCCTCTGCATCCATTGTATGTTCAAATGAAGGGGCTGCACATGCACTTCTCTTCTTGCTATGGATTCCTGTTGAGTGGCAGTGATTTTAGATTGAGAGAGGCTGAATTGCTGGATCCTAACATTATTATGTCCCTTGTCAAAATGTCACAGGAGAAGAGCCTAGGGTGACAGAAGTCAAGCTTGATGGTTCTTTGATATTCCCACCAGCAAACACAAACCCTAGGGATTTTTTGTATGCATTGTGTTCTGATCTAACTACTGTCAGACTCTGACAGACTAGAAGCTGATTACAAGTTATTTCTCTAAGAATCTATGGCTACTTCTGCTAGAGTGAAGAGTTTGGTACAGTAGAACTGGATCAGCATATTGATGCAGTTAGTGTTGAGACTTCTCATCTCCACTACATGCAGTCTGAAGCTCTCCTGTCCCTAAGGCCTGAGAGTCCTTGTCATGCATATGTGTTGAAGCTGTCCAAAGAGAAACTCTCCCACAAACCTTTGCTTCCTTACTTACAAGTCCATTTATGAAGCATCACACTACCCTTCCGCATTTCAGGCAGATGATGTTAGTATATTAATGTTCCAGTCAGCTGTAGTAAGGCCTCCAATATTTAAAGAAGTCTTTTTCTGCCTCTGCTTGTGCATATCCAAGTGACATCATAATGCTGCTGTCTAAACTCCTCAATTCTAGTTTATTTAATGTTCAAAAAAGGTGTCAAAGGGATGACAACAATGGTCTTAACCCTACAGCAGCTACCCTGGGAGAACACTCAAGAACACTGATACTGCCTGCCTTCCCCTGGCATGGAGAAATACTGAAAGCCCTTGCCACTGTGGCTGTTTGGGCTGTGGTTCTCATTCTGGGAGGTAAACTCTGTCTGGTGAAACTGACTTGTGCTGAGGACACAGGACAACCAACAGTGAAAATCCTTCAGATGTGGTGGGGCAAGTTTGAGGTCCTCAGCCATCAACTAGCACTATGTCTTCATCACCATTGGACTCATTTTTTGTGAGCCTGTACCTGTGTTAGAGAGTGACTGTTGCCCTGTGGAGTCAACACGTAACTCTTACTGATGGAGTAATTCAGTGTAGGCAAGACCATCACAGTCAGAAAAGTGACTGATACTTCAGGAGTATTCTTCAAGCCATTTTTTTTTCAAGTGATTGAGAAACATCAGCAAGACTATTCAGGAATTTAGTCAGATGCAGTTAGCTGAGATGAGGACAGATGATCACACACAATGTTTTGAACATTAAGTGACATTCATCCCCTTGAAGTGATAAAACCTAACCCTAACACAGGAGGAGGTAGTGTTATCTCAGATTTACTAAGGGGTTGTCCTATTACAAGGACAGATATAGCTTTTCTAGTGAGAATAATTGCTCTGAAGAAGATGAAGGTACAGCATCAGATTAAAAAAAGTCATGAAAGAAAAAAAGATAAGGATAACTAAAGGTTCTGGTCATTGTGACATGCTATCAGGAGAAGCACAGCAGATGACAGGCATGCAGCCTAAGCCTATGCCTGGGCTCAGAAGGGAACTGAGAAATGCATGTTTGGGAAGTGTATGGGATACTGCTCTACTGTTACTAAGCAGAAGCCATATGAGGTCACTGGTGAAGGATCAGTGACTAGGAAATTATTTGGCCCACACTGCTGCACTTCAGATGGACTGTGGCAGTTATTTGACTTCAGGTCATTGTCAGCCAGCCAAATGCCCAAGTCCTCTAGAAGGAGACAAAGGATTTGAATCTCTGCTGTTGGCTTCTGACTGATTGCTTATAACTTTATCAAGTATGCAAGTACTATGCAGCAATTAGGAACACAACAGGAGGCATGCATGGACCGATCCCAAGGCTCAATGTCTGTAGTAGACACTCATCCACCCATGGTGCAGACAAGCCCTCCTTGGCATTCCCAACTATCTGTTGTTAATCAAGAGTCAAACCACATTCTGGGATGGGCTGCTTACCTGCATGCCCAAGCTGGTGCTGCTGTGTACCCTTAAGGAGGGGATATTAATGGCAACCTAGTGGGTGTGAGGCAGTGTTTTGCAGCTTTGGCAACTACATTTTCATCAGCAAGGGTAGGAGTTCTCAGTACATTCATTTAGTCTCCTTACCAAGCAGAGTTAGCTTCTCTTCCAAGTCCTTAAAGACTCCTTTGCCTGTTACAGAGAAATATTGCGTCTAGCAGTGTCTTTGAGGGCCTGTAACCATTAGTACTTAAAATTAACACTGTATGTCCAGCATAACATTACATGCTAAAATAAAAAGTATAAAAAACATCTAGGTGGGATGGCATGATAAAGAATTAGAGAACAGTGGGGAAGAAGGAACCACCAGACAGACAACCTCTACTAGAAAATAAACTTCTAGGTCACCTATTAGTCAGCTTCACTGCTCCTTGTTTATTAGCATTGTATTTGTCTGGAGCTGGTGGGTGTTGCATGTGTGAGACTGTTGCTGTGCAACAGCAAAAACTTCCCACAAATTAAAATTCACCAAATTTACATGAGAAGAAGAGGGAAAAAGCAACCTGTCCTCAGGAAGAATTTTTTTCATCTGAGTTCATCCTATCCAATCAACTTCTTGTAAGAAGAGATCTATTTTGCTCCACAGGGAAGGAAGAAAATATCCATGCCATAAAATACAGTGAAAGCTGAAGGAAATTGAGCTGAATTTGAAAAAAAATCAAGCTAAGGGGTCAAGTGAAATTGCTCCATAAAGTGTTCATTTCTATCCTTTTTACAGAGCTTCAAACAGCACAGCAAAAACTCTGATGCCCTATTACCCTTATTTCAAATTCTCTCTTCTCAGCAGCTCAGTTCCCACAATGGTGACATGAAGCTTTTCTCAACAATTTTAAATAAAAAATTAAAAAAAGGGAAAAAAAACAACAAACAAACAGACCAAATCCCCAAACTTGTCCAGTTCAATCCAGCCTATCCAAGGGCAAACAAACCCAAGTTTTTTTCTACTTCTGCCTTGCAGGGAGCACCATTTTAAGGCTAAAGATTTTTTCCTGAAACAAAACAAAATAAAACCAAGATTATATTTGATGCTCCATTTTCTATCTTTTCCTCCCCTAATAAAAATAAATAAATAAATCAAATCAACACAGGTGCCATTCCTAGATACTATGACATACCCTACCAGGATAAGCAGCCCTTCTCACATCTGAGCAAATATCATTTAACTCCCTACAATCCAAACAATAGAATCAAGGTTGGAGCTGCAAATAAGGACTTGAAATCCTTTCTGCCTCATAAGAAAGGTCATTTCTTGAATGCAAAAGTGGAGTTTCTATGTCCAGTATGTAGAGCCATTGAGAGGTAGAAGATGTCAGCCAGAACTGAGTCTTCAATATCTCTCTATATAGCAAGCTGGGGACTTACCTTTGTCATTTCTTCCAGCAGTGATGCAGCTGCACTGATAGTCATCTGGCAACTGATTATTCAGAGAACGCCTCTAACAGTCTTATCCATTCGAATGAAAGTCAAGAAAATACCATAGTCTGTGTCTACCGATACTCATTTTTCTCACAAGGGTCCCTTTACAACAAAGAACAAATTTATCAGCAGATTTATCACAAATGAGTTATTCACGCAGAAAATGCTGGGGACAACAGGTTCAGTAAGGCCTAGGAAAGCTAACTTGTCAAGGTTAGTGATTCAGGAAAAAACTATGAGACAAGGATGAGCTGCCCTCAGTAGGAGAGATTACATCTGACTGGAGTAACCTTCTTTTTAGACCTCCCAGAGTAAAAACCTTACGCAAAATAAGGCTTTAGGCATGTCATTAGATTTTAACCACAGCAGATTTGTTTCTTATTTTGAATATGGCCAGAGGACCCTGTTGTATGTTTATTTCTATTTATTGCAAGTTGTGTCCTACGTAGACCCGTTAGTTAACTATTATTTTATTGTGTTAGGACACAAATGCATGCACTTGTACATCATTACCAGTGCTTTAATTCAGAATACCTATTGACATGGTTTTGACCTGTGCCGACCAGCACTGTAAGATAAAACCAGGTCACATTTCATGAGATGGCACAAGCTGTAGGCTTTTCCTGGTAGGCTGCTGTCTTGGTTTAGTGGTCAGGGTGAACCAAAACTCAGAGAACATAATTGCTCTCTGTTACTCCCTTCCACCCTGCCAGGAGAAGATAAAAGGGGAATAAGGAAGAGAGACTTAATGGTTGGAAGTACCTGAATTGGTACCTGTAGCAGCAAAAGCTACATGCTAAATCCAAACAACTGTATGTTAACACTTGACTTACTGTTCATGAACAGTAGACTTTAAGAGCTAGGTTTTATTTGTGGGCTCACTGAGATAATCCAAGGGCTGATGTTCAAAAGGTGCAAGATTTACATTTAAGTTCCGGTTCTGGAAGGTGGATGCTGGGCTGTGGCATACAGTCCTGGGGTCAGAGTTTCCCTCCAATACTCATACGTGTTAGTTAAGCTACTCTAAATGCTGAACTACTGTCTAGTTAATAAAGTTAATAAAATCATGGAATAACCCACATTTGGAAGGACTTCTGGAGGTCATCTGGTCCAATCCCCACTTAAAGCGGGCCTGACTTAGATCAGGTTACTCAAGGCCCTGCCCAGACTAGTTCAAAGTACCTCCAAGGGAGTTTAAGAAAGGAAAGGTAGATCCATGCTGGGAGATATGAATTAGCATTTCAGAAAATGTGTTTGGGAGAGCAGGGAAAGGACTATAGGGTATGAGCAAGAAAAAGACAACATGCTTTTGAAAAAAGAATTGCTTGATACATGTGAAAGGCGGAGTCGATTTTGTTTGCTCAATGGGGATACAGCTTTTTGAAGGTTAGGGAACCATTTTTGTGGCAAATAGCACACCATTACCAGAAACAAAGCCTCAGGTTAGCTTACAGACTGCTCTTTTGCCATCATCTCTTCCTAATACCCTTGTCTAAGAGAAAGGAGAAAAAAGGTATTTTGAGAAAAGAATAGATTCTGACCTCTTCCTATTTGCTGCCTGTATGAGTGATTTCATCTACTGGGACCATGAGAGGCTGCTAGAAGGTAGTATTTTCAAATATTTTCTCCCAGAAAAGTCTAAAGTTACAGTAGAAAACAGTGTTATGTCAAAACTTACTTTATTAGGGTCTTGCAATGTTCTTCTCAGGACTTCAGTGCTCAACTCATAGCTGCTGGCAACACTGAGGATTTAAATTCTTTCGTGCTGTTCTCTTGCAAGAAACACTAGATTGGATGCTAAATATATTAACAGAAAATTTCAAACAACAGGTAATATCACTCATTCTGGAGGATCTATCCAGAAGTGTACCGAAGCAGTCATTTAAGTTGTTTCATACAGCTTTTTTTACAGGCATCATTCTGAATTAGACTGGCTTACATTTTAGCTCATTTATAGCTCAGTGGGGGGTTGCAAGAAACTGTCCCAATATTTCAGAGTAGGACAGGGAAGTTCAACATGTCAAGTTTAACTACAGCACAAAAAGTATTCAAAAGAGGTTAAATTCATAAGAGGTTGCGCTGTGGAAAAGGGGCTTTGCTTTGCGAGTGCTCTCACTTACTATCGATAGAAACATAGGTTCTAACTGTCCAGCTTTCAATACAGAAATAGGCTTAAATCTTCACCACAATTTGTCTCACAGTTTGCAGGCCTCTCCCACCCACTCCTATAAATGATCACAAATCAAACTTCAGCATTATTGAAAGAATAACTCTGAAACACTGACCTTTTTTCTTTATAGAATGCAGGGGAAGTTGAAAGGATTGCAAGATTATACTCAGCACTAAGTTCCCCAACCTCCCATTTAGTCATTCATCTCCAGCCTATTATTTCTCCAGCAAGTGTTAACTACACAGATGATCCATGTATGCCACTGTACTCATTTGCTATGTGCCTTGTAAGGCATTTGTCTCTGCCTCCTAACAACAGGTCTTCAAGCATTTCAAGGAAATACCAGGAAGACTGGGGGCAGAGGCTAAGACTGTGACCATTCAATTCATCACTTGGAAACTTAAAACCAAAAATCTAAACCTTACATCACAAAAGTGATCCTTAACAAAATTAGATCAAAAAACAGGAGCTACAAGTTCCCAATATTTGCTTAAAAATTGAAATGTACAGCTAGGTTCTGCTGTCATGGTTTTCTTCCAAATGAAATGTCAGAAGTAACCAGCAAGCTTTGAAAACTGCCTTCCACATTTTATTTCTACTCTCAGCTGTTTAGGTACTGCTCCATATTTCTGCCAGTAATTACTTGTAAACTTTCCAAGATGCAAGGGCTACAAAGAAGAAACAGGTATAGAAAGCAGGCATAGTGATGGAAAGCTTACTTGGCCCACCTTGGATTTAGAAATTAAATTTTCCTTAATCATAGCATGCATTGAAGTCACTGTTTTCTTACGCCAACTGCACAACCAAAGGGATTGTATAGCTTTATCCAGACCTTATTCATACCCAATGTTTGTGGTGGATTTGTCATTTCAATTATGCATGCTTTGAGAGTAGAAAGCTGAATTCATAATGAACTTCCAGTGCCATCAAGAAGAAAATCAACTTTGTATGCTGATGTAAACAGTATTTTTGCCTTATGCCTGCCATTTCCAAAGACAGCAAGATAGAGGTTTCATATGTATAGAAAAACAAAAGTACACTTTCTGTGTCTCTCACACCCCTTCATTGTTGCAGATTGCCTCTATAAAACATACTCCTTCACCTTGCTGAATAGCCAGCTCCGCCTTCCCTTCCTTCTCACTGGGTAACTTAACCAACTCCCCAACTTCTTTACCCCTTGTCAATTAATCATGATGACCCAGTAGCTCCAAAATGTACTCTAGTGATACACATCACTTCCAGAATACGGCGCTCAAATGTGTTTAGCAGAAAATTCTTTTTAGCATCCAGGTAAGACTGAAAGATTTCAAATAATTGAAAGGTGCCATCTTCTGATTACACTCCCACCTCTTAAAGCCTCACTTTCCCTCTGGTACAGTACCCTCTACTTCTCTTATTCACCTTCAATGACAAGAATAGTCCCAGTTACTCTGTTGTGGTAGAACTGAGAGACTGACAGACAAGCATAAAGTAACTGTTTCAGGTCAAAGTCGAATTTGAGATTATTTCACTTTCCAGACAAAAATCCATTTTCACAAGTGAGGTTATTGACAGCCCATATGATCTACCAAATAAATTAATGCAGATCCCAGAATAAGCTAGATAAATCTTTGCAACCACATCTCTTCTAATAGCCCATATTAAGGTGTAAACTTGAAAACAACTACTCTCATGTGTTCAAAATACGTTCCAGATTTGTCCTAGAGTTTGTTTATTGAGGGGTTATGGAAGGGGGAGAAAAAGCACTTTCAAAATGCTTTCCATTCCTGAAGATACCTCCTGTACTGCTATTCATTCAGCAAGACTTGCAGTGTTTTCCTTCTATTTACCTAGTGAAAACAAACTCATTATTTCTCATATTTCTCTGGAAGTTTTATTGGCCAGAAATGCGACAGTTTTATGAGGCACTTTGGACATCCATTATGCTGCTGAAAGATGAAAATAATAACAGTACCTTATAGAAATGAAGTACCAAAATGATGTGCACTAATTAACTAGCTTCAATTCTTACTATATACTCTTTAATTTAATGAGTATACCCTTATCTCCCCATCATACAGAAGGAGGAACAGCAGCACAAGAGAGATGAAACCCCCTGACTCAAAGCTGTAATGAGTTTGAGTTTGAACCCAGGACTCTGATGTGACCACCAGGCTTCGAAATATGTGATTCTCCTAAGAGAAGGAAGAAAAATTAGAAAAAAACCTAACTTGCTTTGTCACTCCAAAATGTAGCTAAAAGGTTTCCTGACGTCATAAGGAGAGGACTGAATGTACCTACACGTCCATAAAGTCTTTTGTTTTCACACTGCAAGTTTTGATTCTCAACTTGGTCAGTCTGATGGCAAGTAAAAGACCATTTCTCTTTAACAGTTGCTCTGTGGCCAGCACAAAACAAATTGGTTGTTATCTTGATCTTACACAGAATGGAAATTGAACAAGATAACCATTATAGCAGTGAGAATAACTTATAGTGATTTATATACTCAGTGAATGAAAGCTTTTTTCTCCTTGCAAAAAAGTCAAGGCTTGTTCTGAAGAGGGATAGGTTGAAATGAAACACACCCCATTTTTTCCCAGATGCAGATCTTTTGCTTAGGTGTGTGAAGATTTATGCCTATATAATGCAGTATAAACATAAGCAATGCAAGTTTCATCTCTCTTTGCCAATGAACTTTATAGCCACTTTAGAGGTGACCAATGAGCTTATATTAATTTCAATAGAGCCTGGATTAGGCATCCAGCAAAAATTATTCTGATAGTGTTGATATTCAGTATTTCATGACTGATCAAAATGTCAGAAAGATGAAGGGAGTTTCCCTCTGAAGATCTGTGGGTAAGGTTTTTTCCTTCAAGAGCATAATATTAAAGCATCAAGACTGAAGTGGCAGGTGTTTACTTTTTACCCAGAAGTTCTGCAAGGCACCTTGAAATATTTGTGCTTCCTTCCTGTAACAGGAGCTGAGATAAGCTTCTAAATCTTGAAATTGAATTTCCATCCTCTGGAGGGCTTTAGAGCACCATCCATTTTTCACACTGTAGAGAGTGGGTGCCTGTGTCAATCCACTTTTAATAGCTGTGATTAGTTATGTTTCTTGATTCAACAAATACAACTCATTTCATTCGGAAGGAAGGAGCAAGAAAGGATAAAGAAAATGTGCTAAGAACTTTTAAGCCTTTTATGGGCCACATAAACCTTGCCTCAGCATGGCTTTTAGTCTCCTAGTGCTTTAATTTCATATAGGTGTAATGGAGGTGCTCAATGTTCTCCTGTCCTACTTCCCAAAGGAGAAATTATATGCTTTGGCGTGCAAGAAGTGCCAACCTTCCCTTTCCTCTTTTTGTCTGCTCGACTCTGGACTCTGTTAAGGAAATCCTGACTGCTGTTATTTGAGGGCTACATCTATAATAGTATGTTCAAGTGTGCCCAGAAGTGTTCAGTATCTGGTGCATGGCTGGCTACGATAATAAATGGTCAAGCAGGCTATTCCCTGGCAGGCCTTGGCCTGTGCAGCTACTTTCCAGGCATGGTTGGTCTGACTCTAGCCAAGCCCCTCGTAAAGGAAGTAAAAGCTGGAAGCAGTCCCCTAGAAAGGTTGAAGGGGATAGAGATGCTTCAAACTGGGCAACTCACAGTTCAATTGTGTGTGTTCATGAACCCTGGATGTAGAAAGAGTTAGTCCATTTCTGTTTTCAGAGGTGCAAAAGTTTAAGGCTTTAAACCAGTAGATTAAAACCTTTTTTTCCAATAATAAATAAGTCAGTTGTTCTTACTCAACTTCATTTGTGCTGTTTTGAGTTAACATTTTCTAAGTGAAATGCAATAAAGGAATGGTAAAATTAAGGCTTGACACATCTGAAAGTGGTCAGACTAGCACTTTTACAAAAAAAAAGATAACTAACTTCTTTTGAGAGATGATTGCAGTGGTGTGAGGCCTTCAAGCCAAAGAAATTCCAGACTGAAATCCCCAGTCCTATTGCCTTTATCTTAGACAAGATGAGAACAATTTCAGAATGTGCCAGGAGGTGCTAATTTTAGTAGCCTTGCTCATCCAAAGAGCAAACAGCTGTCAGTTAAACAAATGTATTATTTCTTTGTAAGTCATTAACACAATGAAGGGAAGGATGAAAAAATTTGTCTGCCAAAACAGACATACTGAGCCTGCAGGCACATGCAATACAACCCAAGGGCAAGTCCCAGGCTTAGCACTGTAAAGAGTTAGCAATCACAGCCTGCCACTTCCACTATTCAACAAAGCTCTGGCGACTACTTGTTGACAAATTGGAAAAGATTCAGAGAAAAATGCAAGTCTATTTCGATGAGAGGATATGTTGCCTTCTAGTAAAAGGCTTAAATCTGTTTGTTGTACCTGAGTCATTAAAAGAGTTGCTAGATCATGACCTAAAACTACCTACGGGGTGAATGGGAAAAGGTTCTGACAGTAAGAGGTAAAGTCATATGCCCAGAAACCTGACTAAAGCTAGTACTCGACTTTTGTGAGTACAGGACTCTCCTCTGAGGAACAGGGACTGCTCAGAGCACCTGGGATCCACTTGACAATGCAGCATGCGATTATCTTTGTCAGAAGGCTTTCTAACTTAACAAGGAAAACTTTAAACGAGACTCACTGGAGGGAAGAAGTGCAAAGAGAAGCAGGGATGAGGTAAATGCCTATAAGAGAATGCTCAGGGGACTGTATGATTGAGAATGAAGAATCTCTCTCAAGAGAAATTGATGGGACTGGAGTACAATTGAAGTGTCTATGCACAAACACACACAAAATTGAACACAGGCTTTGTTTACATGAAGAAAAATGACATAACATACATAACTCCTCCACACTCAAAATGGTTTTATTTTTCCATGGAGTTGGTGTTCTGGGTGGGTCTTTGCTGAGGGAAGAATATTTGTTTGAATGCCTTTATTTTTTTCAGATATGAATTGCAACTATTGCAGTTATGAGATGAAAGTGTGTAGAGAAACACTGGAGGAGGTCAGGCAAGAAGCTTACTTGCTATTTGTATCAAGGTGTGTCTTCTGTGCAAGTTATCCTGCTGAAGGCATCTTTGAACTGAATAATCACTAGGTACACATGCATTCTGCCTCCATACAATATCTCCTTTGGAACAAGTGGGAAACGGAATTCTTTTTAAAAGCTTCAGCCTTCTACTTTCAGAAGACACTGCTTATACAGGGTCATATAACTTTGGGCTAGATGACTCAGGCCTGTAAAAATACATAGCTGAAATGCAGATGAAGAGAAAATTAATCCAAACTAGGGTAGAATCCCTTGCTCTGATAAGCCTTCGTGTTAATTGTGGTGATACAGCTCAATCCCTCCTTAGGCTTCCAGCTTTGCGAGTGTTCAAGCAATTGCCTTATGTGAATATATGATATACTGAAAGGTAATAGGCACAAAGTAAGCTTAAAAGAGGGTAGTAGTATTTCTTTCATTCCTGGCTATCGGTCTCAGATTTTGGAGGCAGGGATTTCCAAACTGCAATTGTTCTGGCATCACCGTTGACAGAGGTAACTACAGCAACTCCTAGCTGGTCATGCATCTATATGGAAAAATGTTAGGAAAATTATTCAGACAACATCTGTGTCTTACTTTGAAGTAGCTTGTGTACAACTCTGCACACATCTGTTTAGGAACCTCTTCTAAAGACATTTCCATCTTTTTTCTGTTTATTAGAGAAAGAAAAAGCCCTTCTCAAATGCTTTCTTCTCCCAGTGTTTTGTCTCTTCCTCTATGTTTCCCTTAATATTAATTTGTCTACAGCAGTATACTGAGTCATGAATATACTATTTTTCTAAAATAAAATATGAAAAGCAATTACTAGTGCTTTTGATTTACTTGAAGAAAACCTGTAGCACCTTTTTTTTTTTTAACTGACACTTTCTGGATTATTAAAAATAATGGAACTGCTTTTGAGGTCAAAGAAATATAGAAGTAAGAAAATAAATTACAAAATCTTTGCCTGCACCACTTGGGCGATGTCAAATCAACAGACGCTAATGCCTTTTTTTGGGATTTGAGAACTTGTGCAGAAGAGAAAGATCATGGTAGGTTAAAGATGTAAGGGAATGTTTCCCTTCAGTATTCACTGCTCATGTGCCCATTTTTGGAGCTTTGGAAAAAAGCAGATGCATTTATAACAACCCCAGTTTAGTAATGCACTTCACTAGAGAACAAAAGACAGCAGAAGTCCAATGGATGATTCCACAGTCAGACATTTCTTTGTATACAGATGGCTATTATTTCTGCCTTGGACAGCTACTGCTCTTGCTTTGCAATCTGTTCACCTTGCAGAACAGAGCTCCAAGGCCAACTACATGTACAGCTGGAAATAAAGCAGCCCAATGGCTACGGGAGAAGAAATGTGTGCATTGCTAAATTTCACCTCTTCCATCAGCAGTGATCCTGAAGCGCTGACTTTGATACAGATGTCACAGTTTGAAAACATCAACCTCCTCTTAACTTTTAGCTTGACTGTGGCACTGGTATGGCCATCTTTCAGTATATTTGATTGGTGAAAACTTTAAGTGGAATTAAACTACTAGTAGCAATCAGTCACAGATGGAGATAGTAGGATTACAGTTTCTTAATTTTCTTCTCAGTCCAAAAACTCCAGTTTATCTCCTGATAATTCCTGCAACTGGTTCTGTATTATGAAGAATTAAAAACCTGAAGCTGTAAGGGGAAAAAAATAAATAAATGCAAATTAATTTGCATTTAACGTCAAAACAAATTTAAGGGCTACTGCACAATGTTTATTATTCATTTTCATATTTAATTCATTAAAGTTCATCTTTTTTTAATCTAAATCAACCTTACACTATCTATTTTGCCCACTGGCCCAGACCATTGCAAGTATTCCAGATGTGTCAGAAAACTTACACGCACTTTGCTGCTCCATATACAGGCCCTTGAAAAGTCACACACAACTGCATACACACAGAGGCATGAAATATGCATATTTTCATGCATTTTGGAGAAAGTGATGAAAAAGTACTATCCATTTATTATTTTTAATATTGCTTTTCTTGTTTTATTTCTCCTTCCTTTCCCACTATCTTCTACTCTATCTCCTCGGTTTTTCCCACAACACTTCTCTCCTTTACGTTGTTCTATACTTAATATAGATTACAATTTTGCCCAGATCTAGAGAGCAATATCCCCTCCAGGAAAATAATCACTCAGCCCTACACCCCCTAGAATTCTTCCTCCTTGATTTTTTTCTCCTCTTTCATAAATCCTTCCCTGAATTTCCCCCCTTGCTTCTTCCTCATCACAATTGTCCTTGATTCTTTTTGAGCAGTAAAGCTTAAATCTCTAAGCCTCTATCAGTGCAGTTTTTAAAAAAATAAGCTGCTATCATTACCTTAGTATATAAGGTATCCATGATAAAAATAGCATTACTTGATTAAAGAAAAGATAATAAAGAAGAGATAACTGAGATGCTCATCCATAGGATTAATGTCTCAAGAGTAGGCAGGATCAACATAAGGTAGACAATAATCCAACCCTGAGTTTTGGTATTACTGTTGCAGAAAATGGGATAAAGCGAGAATATATTATGTTCCTTGTGACAGTACAATCAAAAAGGAGAAAGATCTGTGAAGGGAATGGTCATCTTGCAAGGCAAGGTGCAGATGCTGTACTTTTTCTCTAGTACATGGGTTGAAAGAGATGTATTGTCTCAAGTTAAAATCTACAAGGCTTTTTAAGAAGATGGACACCCATGCAGATTCTGTCATCTTGTCTCTAATGCACTGACTGCCCTGGGAGAGGTAAATACCCACTCACACAGTGGAAAACTGGTAAAATACTGAACACATCCTTGGTCCCAGGTTCAAATTCATGATGTGGTTCATCATTCCCTAGAGGATTTCTTACAGCCTTTTTTCTATGGTGTGTTGTAAGAAGGTTTTACCCCACACAGGAGGTGTTACAATCCCAGTTTTCTCACTTCATCTGCAAAACTATAGCACAGTTTTCTCCTCCCTTTCAAAAGTAGTTTAACAATGTGTATTGTAACTTCACCCCCTGGTTACAGTGAAAAACAGGAGTCAGGAACCCTTTCCATTGTAAAAAGAGTAAGTGATGCATGAGCAGATGGCTGTCTACTGAACTGCACCCCAAGGAGCTAACAGACTAGAAATGAACCACTGTCTGCTTTGGGGAGTTATCTGACTCTTGTGGCAGTCATCACCAAAAAGAGGCAAGTTGTCTCACAGGGGTGAGGATAATCTAGTTTTTCCAAAGGTCTAGTTGGTGGGGGATCAGGATCAGTTTGGATCCCCAGGTATGGAACATCCCTTCATTTCCCAGCATCCCCAAACCGCTCTATCTCCAAAACAATCCTTAGGTGGGTGAGCCAACCTTTTCAAGACAAGTTCAGTAGCAAGGGCTTTGAATTGACAGGTTCAGCTTCATTTAGTCCCCACTATACTGTATTCCAGACAGAACAGCTTTCCCCATTGCTGTTGGTGAAGATGTTCAATGAAGTCATATATGTTCCTGGACCAAAGTTGCAGAACCTTTAGCTGTGCAGCAGGCACACCTTGCACATCTCTTTTGAGTATCCAATCATTGTAGCCCCATCGAAGACTAAACTGAAGGTCCAATGTGACTCAGAGGAGGAAGGGAGAGGAAAGTGATGAACACCCCTTGAAAAGAACAGCTTTGAAAGCAGTGAAAGTGAGAATACAAGCATTTTCATCCCTCAATATGTCATGTAGGTCACAAGGGGTTTTAAGGGAAACTGCCAGACACAGTGACTCCTCCCAGCTTCCTCGACGGCACTGGTTCAGTGAAACAGGACCCTGCAGTGTCCAAAACAGGAAAGCACTGGGTGGAAAAGTGCACTATCACATGGAAAGGGGAAAAGCTGTTTTTCAATCACAGAAAATATGACACTCAATAAAGCCTTTCAGCTAGCTCTTGATTTCAATCACCCTTGGAAATAGACATAAGCACAGTTTGGCTAATACCATCCAAATAAGCACACTGATAGGTGAAGTGTTTTCTAAAGGTACCATTACCACAGTTTCTGACCCTTTAGCAATGATATCCAGATCTTCCAACAAGCCATAGACACATTTCATTGTAACATCCATTGCAACTGACATTAAAAAAACAAAAACAAAACCAAAAACTGTCAAAGAAATCAGTGGTCACAAGCAGCACAAGAAAGGGCTGGGGGCTAGAAATAAGGGGAAGCCTCCCATAAGTCCCAAGAATTTAGGAGAGGCAATATGTTTTCCTACTGTTTTGTTTTCTATTGACTTTGATAAGGAGGGTATGGGGTTTTTTTGTTACTGTGGCTTGGAAAAATTCTAGACAGCAGAACTTAGAAGGACAGACAAGCTCTGCTTCTGTTTGAGAAGTATGGAAGTACAAGAGTCCTCTTCCTCCTCTCTTCAGATAGGCCCCTCTTAGCAAGAACTTCTTTTTAGTAAGGACAAGGGAAAACCTATCATTCTACAAGTACAAAATTTACCACCACCTATTTTTTCTTCCTTAATGTTTATAAGTCATAGTGACAAAACCATGAGTTGCTATTGAAGTTTTGTACTTGGGACATTAAGATCTGTCCCACAGCTCTTCTGAGGCCATGTTACGCCTGACTTCCCAGGCTTCCTGCAATCAAGTGTTATAGTTTGAAACTTTTTGTCCCATCTGAGAATCCGCCTCAGGAAGGAGCTGATGTTTGTATTCCATAACCCAAAACATCCTGATAGAAATGGATAAAATGTGGAGGAATCAGGAAGTTCGCTCTCTTCTCTTCGATTTCCGCTCCTTGATGGTCCTGCTTTCTCCGGCTCCTGGCAGAAGTGGCGGAGAAAGGGGGGGAGGGGGGGGGGAACTTCCCTTATCAGCCTTCGCTCCTGACTGTTGGAAAAGCATCTGAGGAATGCGGTGAACTTCTATCAACTTTTTTTTCGCAACTGAGAACTCTCTTCTTGGAATCTTGGACTTTGGGTTTTGTATATATTTATTTTGTAATTATTCATTCCCCTTTTCCCTTTTCCCTTGTTTGTTATTCCCTTTTCCTGTGTTTATTAAAGTTGTATAGGTGTATAGTTTTCTTTAAAAAAATCCAACCAGCTTGTTTTGGCCTTTATTCTTTCTCCTTTCCTTAGGGGAGAAGGAAAGGCAAACTCTGTCTCTGCTTTGTATTGCCAAACCGAGACATCAAGGAACTTCCAGGGTCTGTTTCAAGCAAGTGTATTTTCAAAAGCTGGTATGGAACTAGGTTTTTTATGACCTTTGGACCTACCAAAGTTGGTGACAGCCGTCAACACGTTGTCCGAATTATTTGGTATCTGAGCCTTCAAATCTAATCCCAAGAACAAACCATGTTTAAAAACAACCCAAAGAAGGAAACAGTCACACAGCTGTAATTCATACCTTTTCTATTTTTGGATTTCCCCCCCTTTATCACACCACAAATCACTCTGAACTGAGTATTGTGTATTTATTTACAATACCTTCTTCAGCTTTTGATTATCCATGGGCCGTATGGGGCTCTGGAGTTGAATCCCACCCAGAGACCTGAATCTAAGCCATCTGTTTGCATGTCTAGCTTATCAGAGGAAAACTGTTGCAAAGGTCTCTAACCTCAGCTATTTCAGGATTCTAGTTGTCTAGACCATAGGCATCTCATCTTTCACTTCCCCATAAATCATCTAGCTTGCTTTATAGTGCACTAAAAATATTGGAAAATACATTTGTTTTCTCATCCATTTCTCTATTCAAACAGGAGGAGAGGAGGATCAGCTTTAAGTTCATATTGTCTATTCAAAGGACTACAGAAGCAGACAAGAAGTGAGAGATATTCTAGAATTCACTTTAAATTAAAATCTAAGAGGGTCTACCCTGTCCTACCACAGAATTATTGCTCAAACCCTCTCTGGCCATAAAGAAAATCAATCCTCATGGATACCTACACCAGTCTGCTTTTCAGCTACCAATTGATTTCCAAAAGTAGTCTTAGCCTAAAAAACCCCACAATCAAACAACAAGAAAAAAACAATAACAAATAAGAAATTCTCTGATAGCTTGCTCTTTCTGCTATTCGTAGCGTAGCCTACAATCCCTCATACACCACCTCATCCTTCTGTCCATAAAAACATGCTTGAGGCCCAGCAGCTTTTATGGAGTGTCTGGGTGTTACTGATCATGTCTTCAAACTCCACCTGTTTGAGACTCAAACAACTGTGGCTGCAGGAGACCCCAGCGGGGACCTCTTTCTTTGTCTGCTGGAGATGCTGCTGGTCTTCTCTTTCTCTTGAAATAGTCATCCCTCCTTGTGAATTTTTTATTTTTTTTTAAATTGTGGCTTTGTCTTTAGTATGCTCACAAGTGTGTCTTAATGAGATGAGAACCTGAATAACAAATTCTTTTAAAAAAGTTTCTTTTTAAAAGCTGTATGTTTGTGGCACAGACTAAATCTATCAGACTATCTGATTATTTTCGTGAAATTAATGTAAGGAAAGCTTAGCCTAGGGCACTGGACTGGGAATCCAGAGAATTTTTCTCAGTTTTTGGCCTGATAAACGAAGTTGTACACATTGTGGCCACCTCTATGCCTCAGTTTCCCCATATATAAAATAGTAATGAGCTCACTTATGAAGTGCTTTGAAAACATTCGCAAAGCAACTTACCATGTAAAAAGCTTGGTATTATTGAAGCAAAGGGGATTTTTTAAATTGAGAGGCCTATATTTAAAGGCTTGTAAAGAAATACAAGCTGCTTAAATTCCTTCCATTTTTGTGGATTTTATTTGCTAGAAGATGAAAGAAAGAAGCAAAGGAGGAATCAGGCATATATAGTAGGAAATGGTGGGGGCTAGGTGCTTGCACTGCTTTTCCAATTGCATGAGGATTATGAGCAAACTTTATGTGTATCAGGAAGGAAAATGCAGTGATTTTCTTACAGCTAGCATGGTCTTCCACCAACTATGTGCTCCACTACATTCCAAACCAGAATTCCCGCAATATTTATACACCTAAAAATTCACGCTGATGCCTAATGGTGCTCTCAAAAGTGCAAATGAAGTGCTTGCATCCCACTGAAATCCCTTGTCTCTTTATGTGCTGTACAAAACCTATGAAGTACCTACCTTCACCTGCAAGCACCTGAAAAAAACTTAGAAAATGAAGCACTGAGTCAGGAGTCTAAATCCCATCAAAACATCAAGAGTATAGGGGCCATATTCAGACTGCCCAAAACAATGGTCAAAGATAGATTGAAATGCCTGCTCTGGAGTCTTGGCTTGAAGCAAGAGTGGAGAAGGGACTAATCCCAGACCTCTTACCGTAAGGTCCTCATGTTGTAGCCATGACCGCTGCTGTCCATTCACCATATATTGAGGCATCCAGGTGTTTCACAGTTCTTAATAGCTTGAGGCTGTCTCATGAATCACCATCTTGGTTAAGAGCAGCGGCCTAGGTTTGCAGCAGCTTGGACAAACTAGCCTCACCTGACGTGTGATCACAGCTCTCAATACCTCTGAACATGGGGCATGGGCTTTTTACATCTGTGCACATTACCTGGGACAGAAGAGACAGCCAGATCAGAAAAACAGTTCTGTGGGAAAGTATCCTGCTCCAGCTCTGCATGGGAATGTTCCCGTGGAGATTCACAGAGTCTTTGTTGCCACTTAATCACTTTTGAAAGCATTATGCAGAGTGGATGCAGGATGCTCTTGGACTGGGTGGCTTCTCCTCAGCTGCCTTTTCACAGAGAGACTCGTCCTTTCCATCCCTCCAGCCCCCTCCCACTCCCTTTCATTTCCCTCCACCAATCCTGCTGAGAACTTGTGGAATTTAGGAACTTGCTAGAAAGAAAATGCTGTTTTTTCTAAATTCTAGTGCTATATGCAGCTGAAATCAGTGTCCATTCAGAGCAGGTTTATGAAGAATTGTGGTTTGATTTGCAACTTGTGTAAGCATGCATCAGCCTTGCAAAATAGAAAAGATTGCTTATTGTTCTACATGCATAGAGCAAGACTGCAAGACAACTTCATCCTGTGCATGTACAAAAATTATATATGGGTCAAATTAATTTTCTTTCATTCTGTATTGTTATCTAGTCTTTGTGCTATGCTGGTTTTGAAAGTAAAGTAAGCAATTTCCAGACCCCTTGCAGAAGATTTAATCTCTCTTCCAGTCTGTTTGTGTTGTTTGTTTTTGACAGTTTTCTCTGGTGGGACAATGAAAATACACTTGGTAGTTTCAAGTTTAATTTATAAATCATTACAGAACTTCCCTATGTAATCTAACAGGAAATGGTAATTTTCCTGTATGTCTCGGGATCACCCTGTCGAAGATGCTAATACACAGTGGCTCTGCTGTAATAGATGTAGTCTGTTGGATGACTGAAGCAACTTGCATAAATGAAAAGTCTGTATCTTTGATGTAGCTACTGAATCAATACAAAGGGAGATTTACTCCAATTGTGCGGTGTTCTGATTCTTGGAATGCTCAGTTACTGGGAAAATTCCTGTTGGAAAGTGAAAACTGCAAATCACCAACCTAATCACATAGCCCCCCATCCTCTCATTCTGTGGGGTAAAAAATTAAGATAGCTATCTCGATTTAAATGGTCAGGGTGAGCCACAACCTAGAAAACAGAATTTTCTAGGAATAGAGGCCTAAAGGTTGGAAGTTAAAACTAGAACAGATTTAATGAAATGAGGAGGGGGACTAACAGAGGGAGAAAAATATATACATATATATATATACCCGATTCTGATGATTATATGTTCCTGAAAGTCCCTCACGGCAAAGCTGATGCAGGAAAAAAGGGTCCAAAACTCTTCCCAGCACCTGATGGACTCGGATCCTGCAGAGCATGTGGCGAGCTGGTAACAAATGCAGGGTTCCTTCTCTCTCTGGGACATCTCCACGTGGCAAGGAGAAGGAGAGCAGAAAGAAAGGGAGGAACTTCCTGTTTTCCTGACTTTTATAGAGTTTGGCAGCAAGTGGGAGGGAATACAGATTCCTCAGCTTTCTCTACCCAGGACCCTTTTTCACAAAGGGTCCTAAACTCCACCCCCCTCTCAGGGTCCTTGCAGCAAAACCATAAAATTTGCCTGTCCCCTCAAACCATAACAGCAAATGACATGCATGTGTCAGGTGGTTCTCCACAAAAGGATTAAGTAAGCAGCAGGATTCTTTGTGGGAGTTAATATTGAATGCTTAAAGTTTACACAGGCTGAGAAAGCAACAAGATCCTGGAAATCGGGAGCATATTCTGGAGAAACGCGTTTATGTACTTAGGTTGTTGTTACAATCCCCCCTTGAGACCTGTTATTGACTACTCTCAGTGACAACAGAGCCTTTGATCTGACTTAGCATGGATGTTCTTATGGAGAAAGAAAACTTCCTAGAAGAAATTCTGAAAAAGCTTGCAGAAGGAGCTTCAGACTTTTGTGAGTGCAATGCAGCAGAGCCCAGTGGGAGGGAATACGGCATCTTGCTAATTAATGGGCTGAATTGTCAGGCAACTTTAAGCTCTCAACGGGCTAGTCAACTCCATTAATCAGCTCAACCCGGTATGGGTCTCCTCTAATACTGCTGTTAGTGCCACATTGTCTTAATAATCAAAAGCCCAATTAAGTGACACTTTGTAAGTCTGTCTTTCCCATGTGCAAATGTAACCCGAAGTCACAGTGATTGTTGTCTCTCTTTTACAGGATTTTGTGGTTATTGTTCTTTAATATCTGTTTCAGAATGGAGCTTATTTGCTCAAAATCTCATTATAATCCACAACATGCAGCAAACACTACCTTGCAGATATCCTGTTGTTTTATTTCAATTTATTTTTATAATGAATATTACAATTAAAAAGACACCATTTTGATGAGCACCCAAGACTCTCTGAATATCCATGGGTTTAATCTCCATGGGTTGTCAGAATCTTTTTTTAAGTAGAGGTCCACCATTTTTGTGTTTTTTTATTCACTTGAAACCTGAAACTCAAAATGATGCTCACTTAAAAATAGCATAGTCAGTCTGGTTTGTAAATTGTGTAATCTGCATTCAGGAGGCAAGGAAAACAAAGAGGAAGAGAGCTGAGAAGGGCTGCTTTCACAAAAATAAACAGTAAAATTGTCTAAGTTTATTTCCAGACTGCATACAGATTTGATTAGAAGTCATCAGCTGAAACCTGGCCATGTTTATGGGTCCAGAGCATAACTTTGTTGTCTTGTTTATTTGCTGTAAGGGTGAGATCTTGCTGGGAATATCTTAATCAAAGCCCTCTGCCTAACCCATCCTTCAGGAGAAGTTAATCAGTAGCTGAAATCCAAGTCTTTCAAATAATCTTTGAATCCATGAGGACATCTGTTAAAAGCCTTGTGCTGCCCTGTGTCACCCCAAAATCTTTCTAACAGGACTCCTTTGACTAGTTCACAGAGCAGCATCCTGGCATGGCAGAAACAAGACATTCATATCTTAAACTATTCCTCTCAGGATCTTTCCTCTAACATTCATAAATTAACTGCTGTATATTAAATTTCTGTCTTAATTATGAGTTCTGGCTCAGACTACTCAGTAACTAAACTTTATGATGTTGGATTTAAGAAATACAGTAATTGTCTATTACTGAGAATAAAAATTGTAGTCACTGATTTTTTTACAATCTCTTCATGGTCTTTCACTGGTTCTGATTTGTTATGTGCATTCCTCAGCTGTGAGCTGTCTGGGACTGAGAATATATTTTGCTATTTGTGTCCAAAGTGCTTTCCACCAAGCAATTTGTGTATATAGCAGGGAAGCTGGGGTGTACCTCCATGAAATCTCCGGGGAACTTAAGGAGATCAACTGGATTTTGGGAATGTTGCTTCTTTTCTGGTCATGCAACCACTAGCTCACCTGGCCAGGGTCATGTCCTCAGTCAGCAGAGGTCTCAGAAACCAGCCAGCTAGGCAGAGAGCACTGTGCCCAGTCTTTGCCAAGTATCAACAATACCTGCTCCTATTGTGAAAACCACGAAATTAGCAGAAATGTATCCATCTGGGTTCAATTGACTGCTGCCCAATGGGAAATGCTTTCACAGAGGCAGAGGAGAGGAAGGATGCAAAGAACGCAAGCAGCAGTAAATGGGGACAAATTGTTGGGTCAGTGTGACTGGCTCTGTGCTGTAGCTGTGGAAGGCAAGTCATACAACTCCTGCTAATTTCAGAAGACAGAATGGGGCATTTCCTGCTTTCCTAAGGCAATGGGAAAAAGAGAGACACCTACACTAACCACAGGGATGCCGCAACTGCAGGAGGTCCTTAAATTCCATATGGATTGCTTCATAAGGAGAGGCAAAATATGAACCCATCCTTCATCCACCACACCGAGCACCGCAGTGACCAGGTGTTTGTATTAAATGCCTTGCAGTCAATTCTTCTTGATGCTCCTTGATATACCAGCACTGTCAGTCCAGCAGGAGCCCAGAGCTGTTCCCAAGTTCACCCACCACCCACACTGACTGTTTCCAAGCTTTCCCTCTGATATAGCTTCTGGTCAAGCTGTAGAGATCAAGGCGGTGGTCAGATTCAGGTTTCTCCTCAATCCTATGGTCTCTCAGCAGTTTGGGACCACAGGACAAAATCTTCTATAATCCACTTTATCAGGAAGATTCTGAAATGTGTTGTTTACATTTCTCAAGCACAGAGTGGTTTGGAGATCAAACTTCAGCCAGTTTACTACTGGCAGCAGGGCCAGAAAGTAGATCAATCATGGATTACTAGTGCAGACATAGCTCCTGGTGCAGAAGTGAAACAGGCAAAACATGGTAGACTAAGACCTAGGGACTGCAGGAAGGAACGAGGACAACCTTGAAGAACAACCCACAAAAATCCTCACAGGAAAACACCTTCATACCCTGTGAGCATCTGGTTAAACCTGCAGCTTCCTAACCACAGCTAGTCTCTCTGATAATCTTTTCCCTAGAATGGCTGGGAATAGATTTCAGGAAGTAAACATGGCCTGGAAATAGGGATATCTCCTTCTGTCCTGGCAAAATGCCTAATAAACCAAGCCTTAATCTGATCCCTGATCCTTGTACTTTCATGGTACCAGTCTCCTTCTTGCTCCGAGCTTCTGCAAGTCATTGCTGCTGCTGCCACTGTGCTGACTCTACCGTCAGGAAGGTCCCACAACTGCTGTGTAGACCCCACAGAGTGTAAGGCTGGATCACCCTGCCAAACTGGATCATGTCAAAACAAGAGTTTCAGCCAAACCCATTGTTATCAATGGAAAGAAAGACCTACTGGGTTGCATAAGCTTTGGGTAAGACTGAAATCCTGTTGCTTTTGAGCTCTTCAAATAGCACCACTCACTGCAAGGTGAAAAGGAATGAATGAGATGATGGAGTCTGATCAACTGCCTGAATTAATTCGCGTTCAAGCTAGAACACATCTTTAATAAGACAACAGTTTTGATTTAGGAATAGGATCCTACCAGCACACAACATGTAGGAGTCAAAGGAGAATATTAGCTCCAAAGGGGAAGAAGAATAATGGAGTAGAATATAAAAAGTTCATATATGAGGTATGGCATCTTCAACTAATGTAAAACAACTCAGATTCTCTGAAGCCAAAAGAACTATACTGATTTGTGCTGTTGTAGGAATCTGAGTCCAGACTTTTTCTTTGTTTGTTTTTAAGAAAATCTTTGCATTTCATTGTAATGCTTCTGTTGAGAGAACAGGTGGGGGGCTACATTTGTGGAGCTATGATGAAGTGTGCTGTACTTTGCATGAGATAAGAATAATGTGTTTATTTATTAGGTGGATAGAAGAGAAGATTCATGTCCTTAATGATGCATTTCCCCTGCTTATATGTATTTGGTGTTCTGCAAATTACAACATTGTAACTAATGCAACTTCGCTTAATTACAGCCCATTTTCTACAAAACCAGTGAGGACGTGAATTTTCTAGGGAATTTGCCTTCATGGAAAACCTGAAGGGATAAAAATTAACTGCTACATAGCTAAAAGGACAAATAAGTGGTAGTAAAAAACAAACTGAAAGAATGCTAGATGTCAAGTCAGCTGCTGGTTTTGCCATAGAGAGACCAATTCCCCTCAATGATTTTGAAGGAGTAAGGATTATTGATGCAATTAATGCAGGGTTTTTTGCATTTAAAAAATCAGTTAATGATACAAAGATATTAGACATGGTACAATTTACTAATTTGTATAAAATACGTGTTTTCTGTAGGATTCATGGTATGCCAGATACATTCAAAACATGAACAGATAATGGACAAGCACTAAAAAACCATCTGCCTGGGTACAATTCGCAATCCAACTGCATTAACACAGGCTTCACCATAGGCAACCTAGGAACACCCAGGACCCAGAGTAATGTCTATAGGCTGAAACACTGCTCAGACATGCGAAGTAGTTACTTGTAGGTGAGCCTAACTGTCTCCCCAGCTCTGGCTCAGAGTTATGAATCACAGAGAAAACAGCCTCCCTAAGAAGCAAGCAGTCCAAGGATGTAAAGGAAAAACATGCATAGATACATAAGAGAAATTTTTTATGCTCATGTAAACTTGATTCACTGTAAATGCCACTGCAGATGAGGCTCTTCAAGCGGGGTGCAAAAGCAGACAAGACCTGGTGGATTAGCTCTGTGCAGGCAGGATAAATCATTTGAAGAAACTTATTGTGACAATCTCAAGTGGTATTCATTTCAGATCAGTTGGTGACTTGCTGGCTAGACAGAGAGATTGTGTGAGTTTCTTACAGAGGAGGAAGTGTTTTCACTTTGCACAACCCATTTGGAGCATGAATTTCATCCATAAAGCCACAGACCGCATGTGCAAGTGTTGATTCTTTTGTTCTCTTCCCCTTTTTTGGCAGAAGCAGTTAGAAGGCATTTTTCTTGACATTACTCTTTGTCAAGAATAACAAAGTCCTATGGAAAACACTCTGTATCACTTTAGACATTGAAAAACAGCAACAAGGCTTGATAGACAGAAGAACAACAACTGGTACATGATTAAATTATTACAATCAATCATGTTAAGGGATCTCAGAGTGTGCTGACTAGCTCCTATCTGATGCATGTCAATACAGCTCTGTTTGAGCTGTTTTTTTATTAACATGAAGGTCCTCCTTCTCCCTCCTGGCAGTGTCAAGTAACACAGCACTGGCAGCTTAGGGGGGGTCTACACAGACACTGGGGGTCTGTCCTTCCAGCAGAGGTGCTCTGGTGCTCCTGGTCAGTGGGGTTTGTAAATTTTCTGCTGCAGTTTCAACTCGGATTTTCTTCCCAAAATTCACTTGTCATGCTAAGTTTTTTCCATGCTTTGTCTCTGACCAAAGATAAATCTTTATCTGATGTCTAAAATGTATTACGGAATTCCCAAATCTACAGTTCATTTAATCAGCATTAAAGATATATTTGGTTACTTTAATTACAAACTGTTGTTAACGTAGCACTCAGGCATTTAGCTAGAGCACTTCATCACGCTGGAGTGATTACTCAGAGTTTTCATCTAGGCTAGGTATTGTATTATTCATATTATAGCTAATCACCTTCCGGTAAGTATAAAACCTCACATTTGTTAGCACTGTGGTGCTAACACTCACTCCACAAGAAGTTTCTACTAGACACTCTCCTTGTGACTACAAAATTCTCAGGGGTTGCAAGGGTAAACAAGGGAGTGAGGCTTTGTTGAGACTATTGTGTAGGCAGACACTGACATTTGCCCGTATGCTGAACTAGGAAGATGCAAGCCATCTCTGACTCACAAACTTCAAGTGTGTTACTGGGGCCCCGGACCTGAGATGGTATTGCAAGTCTTTTGCAAAGATATATTCATTGGAGGGCAGCAGCCTGCTAAGCTGCTGTGGTTATCAGCAATTTAATCCTACATCACCTCTGAGTGATGAGGTCACTCTCATCCCTCAAAGAGGAACGCTGTTGTTTCTGTAGTAGGCTGGCTTTGCTAGGTAAAACATGCAGCTCTTACAGCTGGGCTGTGGGCTTGCAAAGTTTCTCACTGAGCACAAGTGAAGGAAGGTATGCACAATACCAAGGAGTTGACGTCACTTATCCAGGAACCTTCTCTGATCCCGAGGAAATTGTTGAAATCTTGGGGAACCCCTGTCAGACTTATGACTCTGGTTAGCAGCCAGGCACTGCTGCCTAAGAATGAAAAATCTGTGCGAGGAACTGAGAGGAAAGGTTAATGTAATATTAAAACTAGAAATATCCATTCTGTCAAATGAAATGCCCTGCTGGTTGATCCCATTTACTGGAGTAAGGCTTTATATCAAGGCATCTTGGGTTTTAAATTACATGTCAGATATAATTTTGCACTGTGGACATGAAATGTGGGATTGTCCTTTAAGGAAAGAAAAGAGCAGCTAAGCTCGAAGTGGCTGACTAATAGTGAGCTCACTTGCATAATAGTTCCAAATCTGGAAGCTGGCCACAGTTGCAAACGAAGGTTTGGAAAGTGTCCATGGACACTGACAGTAAAGTCCAGTGCTGACTCAGGTATCTTCATCTCCCTTGGAAGGCATCTCTGCTCTGCAGAAGATTCTGCCAGGAGGATCCAAAAAGCAGAGCACCTCTGCACTTCCCTTAGGATCATCACAGCACCTGCAGTGAGCTCATTTCAGGGAGGAGCCACAGTATTTGTGCAGGAAAGGACTTACGCACTTCTTATGCAGATGGAGGAATAGGAATCAAGTAACCATACCTCATTGTGGGTTTTCTGAGTTACTTCAAAAGTCAGCCTGTGAGCATAATAGCACAAAGCCACCTTTTATTTCCTTTCTTGTGGAACAACACTTCTGAACTTACTTATTCAAACTTACTTCAAGAAGTTTTCTTCCTCTTACAAGCCATTTGTCTACCTTATTTTATTATCCAGTCTTATTGTATCCTTGCTTACAGTGTGCCTGTTGGGATGTAAAGGCAGCACTAGAGTCTGTGTTTCTATCATACTTTCTGTCTCTCTCTGCCTGAATTTTCATGCCAGAAATTTTAAGGCTGATTATCTACCTTACTGATGTGATGGGAAGATTCAATCCTTCCATTCTTTAAACTAGAAGCCTTGAATACCTAGAATAGAAAGCAGTCCCCATGGGCAATTTTTAATTAAGTTTTCTCTCATTGGTTACCATCTGTACCACACTAATGTCTAGAGATCTCAACGCAGATCTGGACTGCATTGTGCAAGGTGCTGCATAAATCTAGGGAAAGGGATTCATCTCAGCTGATTTTAGCCATCTGAAAGTAAAGCATCTATGCTGAGCTGGTTGGAAGGTTTTTACGCTCTACAGCATAAAAGACAACAGCAAACAAGCTACTCTAGGTTACATATTTCAGAAAGGTTAGGATATGTATTTCAGAAAAGTGGGACGAATCTTCTTCTGGAAATGACTCTGTCCATTGTCTGTAGCAACCTAAACAAGAAGCTTATTTTTGGTGCCTCAGTCTCAGGACACTCAGATGAGAATCACTTCTGGTGTGTGGCCTTTTTCATCTCAGGAGGAGATAGCCCTTAGCCCAAACGTATTCCAACAATGGGGTAGGAGAGCCATTAGAAAAGCAGTACCAGGTGGTGAAATTATTTGCACATTTCAAAGTAGAGAGGGAGACAGAACTCAGACCTCCAGTCCCCCAGTGTTGAGTCACCAAGGACTTTAACAACTGTGCAAGCTGGAGATTCAAACAGTAGCTGCCTGGTTCAGTGAATGATGAAAGCTGGTCTACCAAGGCTGAGGTGGAATCACAAAGGCCACTATTTGCACACAATTTTGTCTTACTTTCCCCATGTAGTAGACAAAACTTGAGGACGACTTGCAGATCCTTGCCAAGATCTCGGATTCTCTCCTTACAGGAATCTCTTCACACCAAAATTACTTTGGCATATTGCTCTCTATGTGATTGTCCAAATGAGGGCTCTGATTTTATCGCAATCTGATATTTGCACCAGGTACTCCATTCTCAAGAGCCTGTCCTTGACAGCTTTTTAATCAGATGAATGGTCAATTACAGAGTTGGATTGAGTGAGTTAAGAACAATGGATTTATTTTTTTTTATTATTTTTACTCTTTCTTTCTGTTTACAGATTGTCTGGGAATAGATGAGGATTTCCTCAAATGTATTTGTTATTTGAAATGATTCATGCATTTTGCTAGCAAATAATTCTTAGCCCGTAGATTGTTCACCAGCAATTTGTAGAGGATATTTGGAATGCATGCAGTGTTGGTTAGATACATAATTCACTTCATATTGTTACTGTGCTCTGATTGTATAATTTATATAACAAAATACAGGGCAAATTAAGAATTTTACAATTGCTTGCACAATGAGAAATTTACTCTTGGTGAATATTTGCAGATTCAGTCTCAACATTCATTTTTCATGTGCATTCATTCTGGCAAAGCTGCTTTGCTAAAATATTACTGGAAAGTAAACACCAAAAGGATCTTAAACACAGACAAAGGGGCGGGGGAGTAGAAAACAAACAGGCATTCTAATGGAAAGCACTTGCTGGATTCATCCAGGACTACTGCTGTGTTGTATTGCCCAGTCCTTCATCTCATTGCTGATCGGAAGATTGAAAGTGGCCATCAGTGGAAATGGAAGAGGGTGAGAAAATCTGAATGTCAAAGTGAGCCCAACACTGTCTCAGTGATTCAGGACTCCAAATCATGCACAGGATGGCTGAAACAGAGACTGTCCCCAGCTATCGTCTCTGCCCTTTTGAAAAGTCCCCCCTCCACAGTGATGTTGCTTTTAAAGTAATATACCAAACATATAAATTCATACCCTCCTGCCCTCCTTTTCTTTTTTTTTTTTTTTAACGAATTTTTCTTCTTGTTCCCTGCAATAGGTACAGCAGGACCCAGGACACCACAGGCACTCTACAGCTGCCTTTGGACTCCCCGAGGGTGGCACTTCTTTGCCTGCACAGACCCCACATTCAGGAAGGCTTCAAAAAATAAAAGGAGAGGCATCTGGCTCCCAGCCATTGCTGAGTGCAGCTCAAAGCATGACGGGACAGCCAGCAAAGCAGACTCATGCCACGCTGCCAAGTGTAGTGCAGCGCTGACAGCTTTGGAGCAATCCCTTGAGAAATTGGAGGTTTCTGGTTTGGGATTTGTTTTTTTAATTCCATCACGTTTATGCTCTACCAAGTCACTCAAGCGAAGTATGGCAAAGCTTGAAAGCCCTGAAGACATTATTTATTTACTCTTACAAATCCTGCGATAAGTCAGTTCAGTTGTTTTGAGGTTGTTTTATAGTCCTGGATAATTTTTGCTGTCTTTTCTACTCCTTTTAGCTGTAGAGTCCTTTGGTTCTAAGCCTCAGAGTAACCTAGGTAACTGAGTGGCTAAAAAACATGGCATTCACTTGAAATGCTAAGTTCTTCCACCTACTGTGGGTCTCCTGCTGACCCATGGAGAGGCAGAGTGGAAAGGTTAGGAGAGCTATAGTATTGATCCACCAGCAAACTGGAGCCAAGATTTTAAATCAGACTTTGCCATTTGTCTATCTACGCCCATGTATGTTCATGAAAAGCACTGGCCTAATGCTGAGCTACCAGAAAAAAGCAGCCCATCCCCTCCATCTATAGTTAAATCTCAGTATTGCTAATTCTGAGCACAATTTTACAGGCCAATTGCTAATGCCCAGGAAACCCAGTCCTGCCCCACTGCATCCTCCAGCTCTGGAGAGTTTATTCCTTCTGGATTTTTCTTTTCTGCAAAGCTGGTGATACGAATACAATCAATTTTTATTGTGAGCAATGGAGCCTTGTTTGATCCTATCTTCCCAGAGTGCAGATATTCTGGGCTAAATACCCCCTTTGTGTAGCAGTACTAAAACTGGGGGAATTGCATCAACTTGGTAGCTGGCCACATTTATCTGTCTGGACAATTGAAACATACATCATGTACCTTTAAGAGTTTGCCACCACACACAAGGCTTTATATTTGCACTGCATGTGCCCTTGCTTCAGTGATACTCCCTCTGTGGCAGACTGGATGGCAGGGCACATGCCGTCAGTGATGAGGCAGTTGGTGCAGAAACTGATTGTCACCTCCTTAATGGAGGTTTATGACATGGAAGTGAAAGAGGACAAAATCTCTTCTGCCAGCTTGCACGGAGCAGCGGCAGGCTCCCCGTGCCGTGGCTGCTCTCTCTGTACACGCCCGGCTGCAGACTTTAATTAACTTCCCTGACTGAGCAGAGCCGTTGCTAATGAAGCGGCTAATTCTGAGAGCAGGGGGCATGTTTCATCATTTAGTGCATTCGTGTGATTCTAGCATCCCATAATAGCCTGTTTTCCTCATAGTTAGTTTCTTTTCTATTTTTTATATTTATAACTCTAGCTCTCTCCTTTCCCACATGGTGTCTGTGTTCTGGCTTCAATTACACTTCTGCAAAAATCTGTCTGAGCTGGATACAAAGCTCCAGTTCAAGATTTACCAGTATCTAATCTCAGAAGAAAAGTGCCATATGAAGTAGAAAACCCCAAACTGGATTTATGTGCTCGCTTGGAATTAACACAAGCCTCTGAATGAGTTTTCTCTGCTTCCTCAGAGTGGATTCTGTCCATAACTACTTTGACAAAAAGAAAAAACTAGCTTTTTTTCTCATCGTTGTTCACCATTTGCTATTGTCAAGACACCACTATTTTTGCCAGGGAGGTGAATCTGACTGTAGGTTTAATATCTGATACAGCCTCTGGCTGGGTCTCCAAATAGATGTAAACCTCACCAATGTGGCATCCTGAATTTTTTTTCCATTATTTCGTGGGGTTTTTTTAACTGACTCTTGTCCCCAAGCCAGCATGTCCTAGAAACTTCAGATGAAGTTTAGTTGAAAGGTCTTGGAATCAATTTTGAGAGAAGGAAAAGCTCAGAGGGACCGTACTTCTTGGAAACAAAAACTTCAAAATGACACAGACTCCACAAGATATTGAAAGAGCTGATATGAGCAAGAGCTGAAGGAAGCCTATAGTTCCAGCTGAAAAAGCATGGTTAAGGTGTTGTCTTTCACTTAGAGGAACAAACTTTCTTCCAGGCAACCCCACCACCTCCATTTCTGCTTATTACACTGTGTCAGCCATTACCTCTCTCGGGCAGCTCTGAGAAGCTACTCACTATTACTGACAACACAGGAACATCCAGGCCAATTCCCAGTTTTTTGGAGCTTGAACAAAAAGGAGACCTCACCACTCACTCTGCTTAGATGTCAGACACAGAGGAGACATCAGGGACCAAGTTAGGAGAACCAATTGCATATCTCAGTACTCAGCAGAAGGCATTTGGTGGTGTCTTGGGAGCCACATGACTGTGAAACCTCTTGTGGGAACTTTATGAGCCATGATCTGGAGAAAAACTTACGCAGACCCCTCACCTTTCCTTATTACTGCACTCCCTTTCAGCCAGGGAAGAGAGCATAGAGAAGAAAGCTGCTGCTGCTCTGAGGGAATAGAAAATGTTTGGGCCAGCAAAGGAAGGGACTGAGAAAAGCTGCAGCTGGTTGTGACAAACAAGTTGGATCCCAAAGAAGGGAAATCTGAGTTGGAGGACGTCCTCAGAAAGCAGGAGGGGAGGCAGTAATAGAGCTAGCTATTTGCTCAATTAATTATCATTCATTTAATTTGTAATTTAGAAATGAAATTATTTTTTGTGATTCATTCAGAGGAAATTTCCTGAGGTGCCGAGTGCGGTTTGCTAAAATGAAAGATGATATCCTGCGATTAGAAAGATGATTATTGCACTCTGGGCTGATGGGGTTGTTATGACAAGGCACAGCTTAGCACTACATCTCTCTAGTCTTAAATCCTACCTACTTAGCCTTCAATATTATACATGCTGCTGGAGGGAGGCTGGTTGGGGTTGATCCCCTGCCATTTGGCAGGTTGTGTGAGACCAACATCTCCATGCTTCTCAAACAATGTCCTGATTCTCTTCACCTGATTTCTGAAGGTGAAGACATTGCGTGAGATGGCAGGAAAGACAGGAAAAGTGGAAAGTGTGGAAAATGTGAGCCAAGTGAGGAGGGAGCAAACAGCCAAGGCCATGGCAGGGAAAAAATCCTCATGCCAGAGGTAGAGGAGGGGTTGAGCACCATGTCCATCACAGCTGCCAGGCAGAGGCTTTTGTGTATATCAAGGAGTTGACAACTTTCTGCAAACTGGAATCATCTTTCAGATAGAGAATCAAGAGAGGAATAGGACAAGGAAGTCCAAAAACACAACTTGAGAAATGTCCTTTATATGTTGTGATTTAGGGCTCAGTCCCACTGTGGTTGTTGTTTTTTGTTGTTACTATTAAGAAAGGAGGAAGACCTAACTCAGAAGATTTAAATGATCTTTTCTCTAGAAATGAGGGACACCTGAGAAGAAAAAGAACTTAAAAGAGCCAGACCCTGATACTGGTCTTGGTTTAAAGCCTAGTTATGCTAAGGAATAAAAAGAAAAGTACCAATAATGAAGTAAAACCAAACATGAAATGCAGTACCATCTTATTAACCATTAACAAAACCACAATTTTTTACTTTTAGTTGTGTATTGACTGTATTGATTCTGGTCTTCTTTAGTACTCTGTTCAAAGACATTTATTTACCAATTTCTTATTACAGTAAGAACATACTGAAGGCAAATATTGCATCTGGTATATGGAAGTTAAAATGTATCCTGCAAGCTTGTGGTCTTGTCCTCCACATTTTAATGCAGAAGGAGAAGAATTGCTGCTAAGCCAGAAACAAGGTATTTTTAGCTGCTGAATATTATTAAATCAGTGAGTTCCCTATCATCCATGACAGCATGGGGAATATAGACATATCAAGCTGTATTAAAAAGGAGACATCTATGGAAAACAGCTAAAGGAACAGAAAACACTAACATATCCTACAATATTTGGACTCCACCTTTGTCTCACTTGTAGACCATGGATGTTTGTGAGCTGGATCTCACGGAGTCCTCTACTGGCAGAATAATGTACTGCAAATGCATATGGGATCCTGAAGGATTTAGAAATCATTCCTGATTAGAAAACATTAAGGTCATGATTATTATAAAAGAGATAGGCTAGTCAGTAACTTTCAGGAAATGGACTGACATCCTTAGGCACAATTCTGAGTGCCCATTTTGTACCTGGGAGAAAGAATCATTTGGTGGCAATAGTCCTGCACTCTTGTGTATCAGAACACCGTTTTCACCTGGACAGAACTATCTTTTACTCCCATTTTAAGTGAATTTAGTGCAGTACCAAAAACCACACAGGGGAAAGGCAGAGACAAGCTGAACCCATTATTATTTACTATTTACATCATTACACTTCAAACTGCAATAAATTGAGAGACCAGGGTTCCGTCTGGTCAGGCACTGGACAAACACAGACAAAAAGGCAGTATGTCTTTTTCTTTATTTTTTTCCTTTTTTTCTCCTCCTCACCTCTTAGTGCTCCTTCTGGGAAATACACAGGGTATTGACCAAAAGCTCTATCTCTAACGTGTCTGAAGTCAAGATTTTTTGATCTTATATATGGCCGGTAGTGCTTGGAAACCTGAAGCTCTGAATTTCACTAAATGAAGGTAGGTAAAAGTGCCTGTGCCTATATTACCCACAGGATGGGTGAACTAGTGTAAGGCTTGTAAGGGGATGTGTATCTACCTGTGCTAGAGATTTCTGGCTGGAAGACACAGGCACCACAGCTACTGCCAACCCACTTGGAGTTACAGCTTCTAGATTTACCAGTGCTGATGCTTTTAATTCCCAAGGATTTTCTCAATCACTCTCCACACTACAGGAGGACACAAATTGCTCTTTGTGATAACTGTAGGTGACATAGAAAAAAAGCTTCTCAGAGAGCCAACACATGCTTCACACAATGTAGGAACGTCTCAGAAGACTGACAGAAGAGCTGGGCTGGGTCTGAGCAGCACTGGGACTGGTTGAGCCTCCTTTTTCTGATGTACCCAAGAGGGGATGCACAGGATAAAGGAAACACAGAGCCGGCACACTGTGATGCCCACATATATCAGGGAATGTGTTGAGACTTCCTAAGGCAGAAATTACACCCAGATCATCATCTTAAGTAGCCATTGGTGCAGCTTATCCTTGGCCAAATTCCTCCTCCTCTACTAGGCAAAATTTCCACTCTTTGGTTGTACTTGCTGCCTCTGAAAACTTTTCTCAACACCCAAGATAAATGGGAGACAATAAAGCTCAGCTTTTATAGCACTTTTCATGCAAAATGGAGCCGTAAGCACTTTACTGAGTTAAATCACACAGTTACAGAATTAAATAATGTAAATTTAATCTTTTTCAGTTTTAATGTATTACACTTTGTTTTATTGCTACTGTCCAATTTGAATAATTCTTTCCCTCCTCTTTCAGTGCTATTATTTAATATTTAAATAACAGTGATGATCAGATGTCTCAATGAGACTGATCTAGGTGTTGGACAGACTGAGTAGTTACATGTTATGCTCCACAAGAGCAGATGCTGCAGAGATGAATTTTGCAAAACTTGAATTTGTTAGACGGAAGTCCTTAGAGAGACCTCACTCAGGTATGGATACCTGATGATCCTGTCATCCCTAGTCTGACTGCAGATGGGACACTTATAGTTTTAAAGAGCTCAAGATGATTTTCTGGATGTCGTACATGGAGTTACAGCAATTCTCAACTCTTGCTCAAGGCTCGAGCATGGTGTTTAGGTCTTTTACACCATGCCAATAAACGGAGGTCTGGTGAAAACCTGGCCAAGGTGACAGAGATGAGCTCTTTGAAAGGCTGGTCAGGATGATGTGTGTGAAGGACTTTTAAAAATTGGGGTCCTAGTGCATGCAAAGCCCTGGCAGAAAGCTGTCAGGAGGCAAATAATGAGCACTGAAATGCTCAGCCTCTGTGTAGGTAAGCGGCCAGAAGCACAGAGAAATGTGGAGATCTGCTTGCTAGGGGCTTGGGCACTAGTATGTAATGGAGAGGAGTGACAAGCTCTGGTTCAGACATGAGACTTGTAGGGGCTACAGGGCTCACATGTACAAGCTTCAGTGCTTGAATCAAGCCCATTCTTTATTTCCATGATTATTTCTGGAGTGGTAAATTTTGGCTCCCTGCAGTTTGCTTTCAGAACTGCAGACTTCTCAAAAATTGCTTGAAGTGTACTGACCTTTTCATTCTGAGCCAGCTTTTACCAGTCCCTTAGAAACAGTAGTAAGCCCCAGGGGACCAGAGCCTGCAGGCTGCAAACTGCTGTCCTAAATACTCCTCCAGCTATTCTGAAGTGCCAGCTTCCCCAAAGATGCAGAAAATCCTACCTTAGCACAGCCTTCCTGGAGAGGCAGATCCAGACAAAAAAGAAGTCTTTTGGATAGCTTCAGTGAAGTCATCTTCAGCCGAGAGATGGATCCCTGAGCACTAGGCCCACTTCCTTATAGTAGAAGCTCCTATTTCTTTAATCTTATCAAATGCTGGATGACAGCAAACTCCTATGCCCAGTGTCCTTTCACAGACCTGATCTATCTTTTCTGCCTCACGTCCTTCACCAAAACCTGGCCAGAAGATTTTCAGCAGAAGATTTTTTTTCCACTTTTGTCAGGCCAATGAAATAAAAGTGTGTCAGGAGACTATTGATTTTCTAAAACAGTCTGAAGGAAAACAGGGTTCCTGTCAACTTCCTTTTCTCCTAGCCGCCCACCCATGAAACACTGCAGAAGCAAGCATCTGCTGGGAATTTCAAAGGGAAACCGCTCAGAACAGGCAAAGCTCTTCTGAGCAGGCACCTCAAAACCCTGGTGTCAGGCCTCCAAGTGACTCAGGAAGCACTACTAATTTTGCTAAGAAAAATCACAATACAGTGAAATTTTGGGAGTCTTGTCCTACAGTGGTCGTAGAACTTGACCTTAATGGATTGCCCTGTTCTGTTAATCTTCACTACATGACACTTGCATAAAGTCTGATCATTCCTTTGACACAATTACACTCATTTTTATGGTCTTCCACATCTTGCTCCCAATTACATTGATGGGAAGATCCCCTTCCTCCCTACCATTGCCCTGTCCAGGTAGTTTTTCACCAAAACCTTCTCAGATCACAGAATCAGAGAATAACTTGAGTTGGAAGGGACCTTAAAAGTCATCTAGTCCAACTCTCCTGTCATGGGGTGGGACACACACACACACATCATCCACTAGACCAGGTTGCTGAGGGCCTCATCTAACCTGACCTTGAACGTATCCAGGGATGGGGAATCCACCCCTCTCTGGGCAACCTGTTCCAGTTTTTTACCACCCTCATGGTGTAAAACTTCTTCCTTACATCTAACCTAAATCTAACCTCCTTCAGTTTAAAACCATTATCCCTTGTCCTATCACAGGTTAAAAAGCCTGTCTCCATTTTTTTATAGGCCCCCTTTAGGTATTGAAAGACGGCAATGAGGTCTACTCAGAGCCTTCTCTTCTCCAGGCTGAACTCTCTCAGCCTTTCCTCATAGGACAGGTGTTCCAGGCCTCTGATCATCTTTGTGGCCCTTCTCTGGTCTCGTTCCAACAGGTCCATGTCCTTCCTGTGCTGAGGGCTCCAGAGCTGGACGCAGTACCCCAGGAGGGGTCTTACCAGAGCAGAGTAGAGGTGCAGAATCACCTGCCTTGATCTGCTGGTCACACCTCTTTTGATGCAGCCCAGGATACGGTTTGCACTATTCTGTTCTTATCATTATTCTGTTCTGATCACTATTCTGTTCTTATCCCTGAAAACTCTTCTCCAAAAGATCTTTGCCAGATTAACACTTTCAAAAATCTCATTTCCCCACATTGCTCCAGACAAAACTTTGAAACACACCAAGATGCTGTAGAAAAGCAGAGAGCAGAATGAACGTGCGTTTTCCTACGAAAGCCCTTGCCGCTCTCTGCAGATCCTCTGTTGCTGTCTATAGAATTTCCCTGGAGGCTGCTGTCTGAATGACAAACAATGGAAGGGACAAGACACATCTGAAAAGAACAGAAGCTCCCAGAAATTCCTTAGGGGACTTTCCATTGCTGCAGAGAAGTACACTCCAGGAATCAAAAGGAAACTTCTGAACATCCAAACAGAAGTGTCCTCTGAGGCTTTCAAATCAAGCAAGGCTTCCCTTAAATTTAAGGTTCCCTTTAACCCTGCTTGATGTGGTGTTACAAGCCCAAGGGCTCTTTGTGCTCCAGCCATCAGAAGACAATTCAGAGGCATGTGACCCGGAGCAGCTTCCACTTCCCTAGGGAATTACAGGGAGTCCTTTCCCAGGGTATCCCAAGCAGCATTGTCCAAGGAAGACTTTTAAAACCGACTTTGATTGCTTCAGGTCCAAACTCAACACAGGACCCAAACACAGTACCAGAATTTTAATTGTGTATTGAAGTCCAACAGAGGTCAAGAGAACAAAAGCAGCCATTCAGTTTAGAAAAGCATGGCCATATAAGACTTTGACATGATTGGTTTTAGAAAGAACCATACTAGTTGGTTTTGAGATCAGGCTGAGTTTCTGACTTTGAAGTCACACTCTGAAATTAAAGTTCTGTATGTTTGGTTTGTTTGAGTATTTTTAATGTGGCTCTATAAATGAAATTATGAACTCCAGCAAGTAGATGACGAAGATTATGGAAAAGGTGTGCTGAAATTATTTGTCTCTATTAGGCAAATGGCCAGCACAATTTTTTCCTCCTAGTTGCTTTTTTTGAAGTGGTCAATTTTTCACCTTTTTCCCAGGAAAATACTCTACAGCAATCTTCAAGCTTAATGCATCTTTGCTGTTGGGCCACAGGTTTCCTAACAGCCCACTCTTTTTTTCTGAGGAGAGCGAGACAGAAATTGGTCCTGGGGTATGTGGCAGGTGCTGTGGGAAAGCCTCTGTAGGAGAGGCAATCTCTCAGACATGGAGGGCTGTTGCAGTCCCTTGAGCTCTTACAAACGAGGGCTCTTGCATCTTTTGACTCTCAGTGGCCTAAGTAGTGTTCTTTGGGTTATGTGTCTGAGAACAGCTCACACCACCATGCCACCACTGCACAGGATGCTCTTCAACAGAACTCCTTGGGACCTGCTGCCCTGCAGGGTGGCATAGCCCCACCGCAGTGCAGTGCCACAGCCTCTCTCCCACTGCAGGATGCTGCAGATTGTGGTACCTGTGACTCCTGGGATGAGAAAGAGGCCAAAAGAGTGTGTGAGAGAGGTCAACTGTGCAAATCATCACATGGCATGTGTGACTTGGCAGAGCTGCAGAGTCCAGGAAACGCAGAGATGGCAGCAAGCACCAGCTGGTCGTTGTGGCCCTCTTCCCTCAGGACCACAAATTTGTTTCAAACTTCTCCGAATACCAGAAATGACTCAGATACAGTGTTTCTAGTATTTCAGGCTCTCCAGTTCACCGTGTTGTTGCTCTGACTGTTAAGTCAAGCGATGTCTTTATATCTAATATCCTTTCCATTATAATCTATAATAGGGCAATATCATGGTTCCTTTTGCCACACTCTCAGGCGCATATAGTGTCTGGTGTGCAGGAAATAAAGACATAATGCCATGTCTGACTTGGTTGTCTTCTCTCCTTAATATTTTAATAGATGTCTAATGTAGCTTTTATGTTCGAAAAGAGTTCATTAGTTTACAAATTAGCATCCTGAAGTGAATTTTGCTACCACTGAGTGACTTGCCATTCCTAGTAATGTGTCTGTTTGGATTTTTCTTTTTTAGAATTGTCATTTATGAAATGTAAGTGAGATGAATCACTCAGCTACATAAACTATTGAGGCATCCATGATAATTTCTTCCTCCTATAGTCTGTTCTTCCACTCACACCTCCCACCACTTTGAAACACAAAATTCACCCCACCATTTTACCTTCAGCCAGAAGAAAATATATCTTTTCATCTAGGAAATAGGTTGAGCCTGGGTGAACAAACTGATGGTGACATTTCACACTTTACTTTGAGGGAAGCTAAGGAGCTGCACCTAGTGTTTGTATAATTGCCACAGGCCTCAGGTGACTTGCAAGGTGTGAGGCTAAAACATCATTTTCTTCATACTCCTCAGGTGTGAAAAGATAGCCCAAAACCTGAATGCCCAGGAGAAACTGAAAGAAAGTAGAATCAATTTTTTAAAAAATAAAAATCTAATGAGGCAAAGCTTTGCATTTGCCTGGTATCAGAGACACCAGTTTGATGTCACTGACAGCTCATCCTCAGGTTCTATTCTTGTCCTCAGAGTTTAATTAGTGTTATGAGCTCCACTCCTATCCATATGAGAATCTCTCAGATAAGGATGGCAAAGTACAGAAAAGTGGTCTGTGAAAAGAAATGAGAAAGTTTTTCTGAATTTCAGCAATTTGGGCATAATTTCCTCTGGGTATTTTTTTTTTCTGGGTAATAAAATGCAGAGTATGAGACAGAAGAATTATCCTAGGCAGCAAAGGGTTAAGAGCAAAAGGTGCACTGCTCTCTCAAGTGCGTTCTCAGACCAATCCTGCTGCCCTGACAGCCCATGTCAGCAGTTTGCTAGAACAAAAACAGTGGGAACCATGAATCCCCAGTGTATTTGTACTGCGCCTTCCTTCAAAACACGGAGGGTGCCAGATGCCAACCTTGTGTAAGCAGTGGCATTCAAAATGCTTGAGGGAGATGCAGTGTAAGAATCTCCCAGAGGTTTTTGCCTAATTAAATGACTACTGTCTTACACCTGCCAAGCCTCTTTTCTCTGCTGGTCTCAGTGGATCAGATTGTGTCTTAGTTTCTGTAGCACAGCTGGCCTCTTTTTCTGGCTTGAATGGCAACAAATAAAATCCTGCCCCCCGACCTCTGGAGAAACAGCAAGTAATAATGTCCCTGTGGTGGAGGGAAATGAGCCTTCACGACACAGAGTCCCTATCTTGAGAGGCTGATGTTGTGTATTTCCAGCTCCATGGAATGTACTTTGGCAGTCCTGGGAAATAGAAAAAATGAAGGGACCATTTGGGATTCCTAGGGATCGATCTCATCCATGTTTAACCACCTGAAAGGCATTTAATACAGGTCTCAGTCCTGCAGCCAGCAGAGAGTGAGCACCATGTCCCATCACTTCCCAAATCCTCCCCTGTTCCTTCCACAGCTATTGCAGCCAGAGACAAATTGCCTTCAGAAAGTGGGACACTGTAATGTACTGTCAGAGGGAACTGCGTAACTTCATGAAACAGCAGATGTATGAGTAGACAGAGGAAGCCTGGAGAAACAGCTTCTTAATTAAGCTGAATTCTTTCTATGGTCAAAATATATATGAAGATGCTGCAGTCATTAGGGTGCCAGAAAAAACACTGTTGAAATACTCAGTGAAGTCCAGCTCTGGTTTTGGTCTCTGTGACTGTGTTGATGTCACTGAAGGCAGAGTCTTGGACAATTTACCAGTTCAAACTGTTAGAACTTGAGTGAATACTTTTTTTTCGTCAGTAAAACTGCTGTCTCTGAAAAAAATTCCAAAGTGATAAGAAGCCTCAAAATCATACAAAAGGATGATTCACCTTTTAAATATTTAGCAAACCTGCCCCAGCATCTGCTGGAGTGTGCATGAGTGTGACTTTGTAGCTCTGTGTGCCTCAGGGATGTTGCAGGCAGGAAATGAAAGTTGATGTGACTTCAGCAGTTCCCTGGAAATTCACAGTTTATTAATCCTCCTTGCTTCAAGATTAGCAAAAGGGAGATTGTTTGTTGGCTTGTTCTTTCTGTTCAAAAGTCAGAGTGTAGATCTGGGACAAGACATCAGTCAGATGTCACTCCACTCTCTGTGGCAAGCATTTTTATGGGTAGTCCCTGAGTTTGAAAGAGTTAGTAGCTGGAACATTACTAGGCAGAGTACGAATATAGCTGTCGTGCTCTTCAGGTCTCCCTGATATCCACTTCTGGCCACTGTCACAAACAGTATATACACTAAAACAATCTGTCCTTTTGTCCAGTAGGTACAGCCATGTTGACATGTGCCATGTTCAACATTAACATTTCTGGGCTTCTTTTACCTAGAAATTTTGTTTGAAATAGAACATGACAAACTAGGAAATGTGACATAAGCTACATATTAGGAAACATTTTCTCACAGTAAAACCAGCAAGGAATGTAGTGTTAGGGAATGATGGAATAGAGACCAAGATATTGCCTTTTGAGTCTGTGTGGTGATCAGCAGCAGGTATTTTGAAATCAGACTAGATATCATCCATCAAAAAATGTCTTAAATGCCAAGGACAGGTCCTGAATGGGCAAGAGGCCCTTCTTAACCTTAGTTTCTCTGACCATATTATGAATTGTTATTTTATAATTTATATAACTGTTATAAAGGGATGGAGTGTGTTTACTCAGTGACCGGTCAGGCTTTACTCAGAATTTTCATTAACATCTGGGATTCACTGGGATGCAACAACAAGGGATATACCTAAGGGTACACTGGAAAAGTTGCAAGCACCCTGAAAAGACAAACTTAAGACCTGATATGAAATCAGCAAGTGCAAATCAGTAAAGACACAGGAAAGGAAGGCTAATGAATGACAAAACAAAACAGTGAGTAACCGGATAGGCAGCAGGACAGCAAAAGAGTGCTGAAGCTCTTTAGAGGGTCTTAAACTAACAGCAGGTTTAGAGCCTGGTGCATTTGATGGTGGGATAGGCTTCCTCTGTGAAAAAGGCACTAATAGCAGCACTAGCAAGGCCCTGAAGGCCATTTGCACTAGGGGCTGGGAGAGGGAACAAGCTAGAGCATGCAGGGAAGCTGCTTTGAGGAGAATAATGAGAAACAGAAAATATGTAGCAAACCTTGAAACCACGGAAGAGCTGATGTAGTCAGAGATGGGCAGAAGCATAAATCTTTCAGCATGCAGAAAGCTGTTAAAAAGGTGATCTAAGAGAGGGAGAGCTGAGAGAATTATCAGTGAGTGAAGGGCAAAAATTATTTTCCCTTAGACTTGCACACGCTTAGTTGTTGGGTTCCTAGCATGGGACCTGTGCACTCTTTCCTTTCTAGAAGCTTTCTCATGTTCTCACAGTGTGATAAAGCATCTCAATATGTTGCAAATATGGTGAGAAGGGGCTCTAAGCCTCCACTTAGGAAGCTTAATTATCAAGCAGGACTATGGACATACCAAACCTATCATTTCTTTCTGCTCATTATTTCCTGGCATCTCTGAAGGGACATGAGGGTGAGATGGTGGCAGTCAGGAGGATCCAGCTCTGTGATGTCCACAGCTGACCACCTATCCACTACAAAAGATGAGATAAAGAGATGGGGGACTCAATCTCTCGTTCTGCCTCAAATGAGAAGTTGTCTTCCCTTGCAGTGCTCAGTAGCGGGGTAAACTCTTAGGGGCTGCCAGTACATAACTGGAACTCTCTTGCTGTCACCTATCAAAGTGGAGTAGCTATTTATGAGGGAGTGCCCGAGTACTATGCAGAAAAGGCAAAAATAGTGAAGCTTTCCAAGAACTGCCCAGTGCTCAGGAAGCTAATTAAGTGCAGGCTGTCTTGCTTTTCATCCTCAAGGAATACGAGACGTGCCTTGAGGCATCACTTTTGTGAGCAGACACCTAGCTCTTGGGTGACTTAGACACAACCTCTCAGTATGCAATTTCCTCCCTCTGATCTATTCCTCCGATTATTTCCCTGTGCAAACCTGTTGGTTCCCACAACGCCTATTCATGCAAACTGGCAGAGGAGGAATTTCATTGAGAAAATAGTAATTCTAGAACAGGATTTTCCTCTGAATCTTCACCCAGCATAACCAAGTCTACTAGTCTCTGACTAAATATGTTTTAGAAGCATTTTTAGGTGAAAATAATGCTGTTTGGACTGAAAGCATTAGAAGGATAGTGCAAAATATCCACTTATGTTGTACTTAGCACTTTGTGCCAAAATACTTTAGTCTGTCTTAGAATCATAGAATCATTTAGGTTGGAAAAGACATTTAAGATCCAACCATAAACCTAACACTGGCAAGTCCATCACTAAGCCATGTCCCTAATCACCACATCTACATGTCTTGTAAATACCTCCAGGGATGGTGACTCCAACACTTCTTTGGGCAGCCTGTTCCAATGTTTGACTACCCTTTTGGTGAAGGGTAGTCCAATATAAACCTCCCCTGACACAACTTGAGGCCATTTCCTCTCATCCTATCACTTGTTACTTGGGAGAAGAGACCAACATCCACCTTGTTACAATCTCCTTTCAGGTAGTGCTAGAGAGCAATAAAGTCTCCCCTCAGCCTTTTTTTCTCCACATTAAACAACCCCAGTTCCCTCACAAGACTTATTCTCTAGGCCCTTCACAAGTTTTGTTACCCTTCTTTAGACCTGCTCCAGCACCCCAATGTCCTTCTTGTAGTGAGCGGCCCAAAACTGAACACAGGATTTGAGGTGCAGCCTCACCAGTGCTGAGTACAGGGGAACGATTACTGCCCTAGTTCTGTTTGCCATGCTATTCCTGATACAAGCCAGGATGCTGTTGGTTTTCTTGGCCACCTGGTCACACTGCTGGCTCATATTCAACCGTTAGCCAACCAATACCACGGGGTCTTTTTCCACCCAACTGTTTCCACCCACTCTTCCCCAAGCCTGTAGCATTGCATGAGGGGTGTTGTGACCCAAGTGCAGGATCTGACACTTGGTCTTGTTGAACAACATACAGTTGGCCTTGACCCATCCATACAGCCTGTCCAGATCCCTCTTCTGCCTAGAACTTTAATTTCTGGTAGCAAACAGATAATGTAGAAGAAATATGGAGGGAAACATTTCTTAACCTGTCTTTACTTATCCCAGTAGCCAAACACAGCTCTGAAAACTGCACAGGTGTTTCTTTTTCACCAGAGATTCAATTACTGTCTCATCTATGTGACTTCAGCAGTGACATGTCTCTGCCAAAACATCTGATCAGTTGCTGGTAAGCAGTTGTCCATGTGAAAGATGCAGCTGACACTGTCCAGCCTCCATACAATCTCTGACCTCATGCTCAAGCACTGTAGATCACACACAAGGCAGAACTTCTTGCTATTACACAGGGCCTTCAGCCACAAACTTCTTGCAGAGCTCAACAGTAAAAAACATCTTTGTGACTTATGAATAAATATATCAAATCTTTTGAGATGGAATAGGGCTTATAAGGGGCAAATATTTCTGCTTGAAAAGTCAGGATGTTTGTCTGAGCACTGGAGAAGATTTTACACCAAGAAATGCACATACATCTATTGTTTGCTGACTCTTCAGGAAGACATCAGAAATCTTGTTAGACAGACAGGAAAAGAAACAAAAAAATACAGAGTAAAACAATGTTGACAGCAGTAAACAGAAAAAAAAATCAATAGCATTATTTTATTTAATCTGTGGTGTTTTCATAGAGGGTCTGTGTGGCTCAAGCATGGACTAACTAGCTGTAGAGTCCTTACCTCTAGTCCTGGCCAGCCTGATACCTGGCAGAAGTTACTACAGCTGGGTGGCTGCTATGGGATCCAGGAGGCAATTCAGGTGATCCATTTCAAAAGCTCACATAAGACTGGGGGTGTTAAATGCGATGAATTAGTGAAATGGATGATGTGTCTGAAGTGATGGACTTACCCAGGAGCTCAGAAGATCTCCTGGTAGATACCCGAGCCACAATGGAGGGAAAATGGGACTTTCTCCTTCTTCAGTGAGGATAAGCGATTGAAGCAGTGTCTCATGGCAGCCAGCCCACTTGTGTGCAAGTCTGTCTCTAGTGGGGAGGAAGAGTGAGGAACAGGACCCCAGCATGTACTCAGCTGCAGTCCTGAAGAGCTCTCCCAGCTCCAAAAGAATGCCTCATTTATATTGAGGGATTTTTAAATATGCTATTTTAAGGGCGTTAAAATCTTAATTAATCTTTAAGTTTATACCTTTTAAGTCCATGGTGGAAAGATGAATATTATAACTGGCAGATTTTATGGCTTGCAGACATCATCAGCAGATGATCCCACAGCTAAGGCTGAAGATTCAGGCAGTTAAACTGGCTTGGGTAACTCAGCACTTAGCACTCGGCATCCAGCCTGAGGGTGGAAGTACTATGTCACCAGAAGTGCTGCTTTTAGGAAGATGAAAGCATGGAGCAGCACAGAACTGAACACAGCAATACCACATTGTTTGTGAGAGAAAATATGCATGTATGTGTATGGATTATGGTGGGCATCTTCCTTTCTCTTCCAAGGCTTCCAAGATTTGATGTAGCCCTTGACAATCACCCTCTTACTCTCCCACCCATTGAGTTGACCAAATAAGCACTCTACCTGCATTTGGTGCCACAGCTGAGGAATACCCAGTGGAGCAGGGGGTTATCACTCCTCAAACCTGGGAGGCCATCCCTAAAGCCTTCCATCACCTTGTTGCCTGAAGGGTCTTGGGAGGCTTCTGCCTAGTCTCACCACAGTGTGCTGGGACCACATTTAGATGTGACACTGTATCAAAGTGAGTTTTCAGCTAGGGGTCTGAAGACACCAGTCTGTCCCTGGTGCTAGGGTCAGCTGCTTCAGGGCATGTCTAGGTATCTCTGCTTAGCATGGCAGAAAGGAGGATTTCATTCCCCAGTTGACTGTAGCTATGTTTGCCTGTATGTCAAAGGCTGGGATGTGGTAGCCATTAACACTTCCTACAAGTACAGTAACACCTTCTGCTTTTTAAACAGCACCTTTCTGACACAGATCTAAATGTGCTCATGACAGACTGAAATCTCCCAGCCTTTTGCAGGCAGGAAGTCTTAGTTCTGCTGCACAGAGAAGCAAGAGGAAAGGGAAATGGAAAGCCAGGTCTTTAGAGGCATTTGAGTGTCTAAAGAGCACTTAAGCACCTTCTCTAGTTCATTGCAGTTGGAGATAAGCGTGAAAATCCCAGTGCCTATTGGTTACCCTTCGACATCTAGACACCCTTCAAAGTCTGGCTCTTGACTTCCAAGTGACTTTACAAATTCAGAAATAACATAAGTGGCAACTCCAGGCACAAAACCGGGATGACAGAGTGCCTGGTTCTGTGCTCCAGGCCTCTGCAGCACTCTCTCCTTAAAGATGTGGATGGCAATTTACCAATAACAGTGGTGTTCATTAGTCCCGGTGTCCTGCCTGAGGTTCACCTTGGGGAAATTACATTCCAGATAGCCAGAATACCCTCCCTCTTCTTTAACAAATGGGTGCAGTATTGTTGTGTTGTTATTACATACTGATTTATAAAGCACCTTCCACATACATCACGGTGCTGTATGATCTAACTACTAAACACCTGAGACTGAATAAGAAGTATCCGGGCAAGAAAATTGCATGAAGCCTGACCTGTAATGCAGTAAAAGAACCAGGCATTTGGAGTGAAGGGGAGACCCAAGATGAAGAAATCCATCAATCCTGACCGTATATTGGAGCAAGAACCTACATACTAGCAAAACTGTACAATTAGGTAATGGCCACATGGAAGAATTATGAATCAAATGGAGAAGCCTTCATTAATCACTATCTTCTCCATACCTCAGAGTCTGTGGAAATCAAGGGAAGAGATGCTCTTGACTTTGCTGGGCCCTCTGATGCCCCCAGGCTGAATATTAGGGGCTGCTGCTACCAAAGTCCTTCAGTGTCACATCCCAAATTCTGTGTATGTGTGCAACGATTGCTATTCATATACCTTTGCAACCAGTTTGAGGAAAAATATAAAGTATAATTAAAGTACTTATTTTTTTTTTTTATTCTGGCTGGATTTTTATTTCTGTCTTAATTCTGAAGATTACAATTTCCTTTCTTGAAGTCAACTCCTCAATCTTTATAATTAAACCTCATTTAAATTTTTTGGTCATTTTAATTAAATAATTATAATAATTTATGGTTGAGAAGGTACTTTGATCCTAAGCCTCTATTTGTACCTGCTTAGAGCTTCTAGAAAATAATATCCTTTGGGCTTAAAACTTAAGTTTGCAGAGATCAAAGCTGAGCTGGGGATGGAAAGCGATTGTGTATGAGGCCTTTTCCCCTTTTTCTGACACACAAGAAGATATGAAATGGTAGTTTTCCTCCTGTTTCTTTCTTTATTACTTTCACAATAATTGGGCCTATGTAACATTGTTTCTACCAGGGTTTAGGGAAGGCTTCTCAGAAGCCTGAAGAGATGAGGAGGAACATATCTCATCAGTAATAAATGTGCTGTGTTTTTTGACTTTTTAATACCAGTATATTTTCTCAGAGTTTAAGGCATTTAAGGAATAACAAACCCATAAAAAAACAAAATTAGAATTTTATGCAGAATGGCTGGAAGGGATCCTCTCTTCACTAGCACAAAAATTTCACCATTTTGGGCTTGAACCTGTTAATCCTGTGGATTTTTTTTGGTTGATTTCAACAAGCCTCAAATCCTATGTCGTGCATAGACCGCTTAACCTGAATTCTAAGTCAACCAAAAAGGATGAAATAATCTGTCTTTCTGGGTCACAATGAAGGTTCAAAACCATGCTTGTATTAGTTTTTCACTCTTTAGACAGGTCTCCAGCAAAAGCAAGGATCTTCAGGATGGATACTTCTAAGGATAAAAGCTAAATGAAGTCCTATGCCTCCAAGGTTTGGCTGGCATCTCCTCTTGGAGATCTGATGGTGTCCAGCACAAGGATTTAGCTTAGTGACTTCATATTACTGTGTCTAGGAAATGGCTCAACAGATCTAAAAGATGAATATGCTGAAAAACTGGTGGGGGGTTGCATGGTTTCAGTTCCAAGGGGGATCAGAAAATGCCTCTTAGGTCAGTGAAACTAAGCTACAGTCTATACTCAAGCCCTTTGAATGGCCTCTGCAAAGGCCTTGAGCTGCAGCCTCAGACCAGGTTCACTCAGATATCCTATCCATTTCCTTCGCTCCCCAGGAAGAGTGGCTTTCTGAGCAACAGGTGATGTATTACAGTGCCTCTTCCCTGGCCCTCAAGCTTTGAAGAATCTCAACCGAACTGAGGGACTGCCTTGGGCATCTGTCTTTGTTGCCTGAGCTGCTGGATCTATCCTTGCATGTCCCTTTTAATTAAATAACACACAACTTTTAGTTTAGTAAGGATAATAAAAGATGATGAGGATAGTACAATGTATCTTTACTTTGGTTAGGCTGGTTTGGGAAAGCTGCAAATCCAATCTGTGTGTCTAAAAGCCACTTCTGTTTGCGGGCTGGAGGGGAAAAGCCATCTTTGTCTTTCCTAATATTCTCCTCTAGGGAAAATGAAAGGTGTCTAGGGTTTTCTTTCTTCTCCCTCTGCCACCCCATCTTTCACTTTCTGGCTTCTTTAACTTCCAATCTCTTTTAAATTGCATTAAAGGAATAGGAGAAACCATTGCTTTCCTCTTTTCGCCTTGGAGCTAAAAGCTTTCTCTTTTCTTCACAGTGCTTGTTAAATGCAATAGACAGAGTGAAAGCTTCATAAATCATAAACAAGCAGAGGACCTAAATAAAAGTCACTGCAAACTGAGGAAAAGAGAGGCCCCAGAATGCACATTAGGGCTAGCATCAAGCATGCAGTGATTATTTTAAACTACACTAGCAGGAGGCAGAGGGCATGCTTGGTTTGTGTACAAGCCAGGAACTAAAACAAAAGCCAGTGGGCCATGAAAATCAGTTAAAAAACAGCTCTACACTATTAAGGCCACAGATATATGCAGATTTCCCCTATCCAGTTTTTCTTGTCTCTCTACACTGACCACCTGATTTTCTCTTTGTGACTCCTCATAGCATGGAAAGGCTTCCCCATTCTTCATCTAGGGATAATTTGCTCTGGGCTCCATTGAGTGCAGCAGCAGCAACCTCCAAAGCACTCCAGCAGTGAGAAACCCTGGACTGTGCTGCTAGTAGATCAGCCTGTGCTCGGGGTTAGGGTAAGGATGTTGGAATTCTGTCAGGGAAGGAATTTGTTTCAGAACATCCTTCTTTTCCTCATGCCTGCTTACAAAGCCATGACACCTATGAGCAGGTCATCTAGCAGAGAAAAATGCAAAAGCAGTCCATGTTCCCTCAAAGGAAAGCATTCATCGGTGATAAGGAAGCAGAGCAAGTTAATGCAGGAATCAGAAAATCAGCTTCCATCCACTCTGATGGTGGGTCTCAGTCTTCCTATGGTCATTCTTTGCTCCATAGGAAATAGACTAGGCGCTGCTCCTCCATCCCTCAGGGTGAGTCTGCGCAAAGAAATAAAGTGCCAGGCAAGGCTCTTGCCCACCACAGCTCAAGCAGACCCAGCACATCTTCTCAGTCAAGAATGTGTGTAATGAGTCGGTTGGTGTCTTCACCTCTATCTCAAGAGTGCAGGTGCTGCTGACCATGTTTTTCTGAAAAGACTTCTCTACGTAAGGAACTCTTTCTTGACTTCAGTGGCACGTATTTCTTCCCTGATGCAGAAAGATTCAGTCCGTGTTTGCTCTCATAATGCTCCTTCTTCTTGCTCTGAAATGAGGCTTTATTCTTTCATTCATGGTGCTCTTGGAGGCAGGAACTTTCTAGCCTTGGGTTTGGAAAATACCTTGTAGAGACTTTCACTACAGCAGTCTCAGCAATAACACAAAGTACCATCTGCTTGTTCCAACTTTTTTTCCTCATAATTAGCCTTTAAATCTGACAAGAGTTTTCTCTTCATGGCATGGTTATCAAACTTCTTGAATTACTTTCCTGTGAGCAACTTTATAATTTTGGGGGGAATGGTTTAGACCTATTTATCAATCCACCATTATCCATGATATTGTTCATTGTTATATGGTATTCCAGCAAGTTAAACGGGATGGATTTACATTGATAGAAGTCACATTCCTTTGTTCCTACTGTCCTCATCTAGGCATATTTATATTTTTAGCTTCAATAATTAAGCTATTTTCTGCTGCACTAAGGCACACCTGCCTAAAATTTCTTGGATCTCATAAGTTGTTTTTAACAAGACAAAACCAAACTTTCAGATCACATATCTGTTGGTTTTCCAGGAGTTCAGGAAGGTAGTTGTTTTAATGACAACACTAAGCTATGTGGTGCGGTCGACACACTTGGAAGGAAGGGATGCCATCCAGGGGGACCTTGATAGGTTTGAGAGGTGGGCCCATGCAAACTGCATGAAGTTCAACAAGGCCAAGTACAAGGTCCTGCACATGGGTTGGGGCAATCCCATGTCCAAACACAGGCTGGGTGATTGAGATTGAGAACAGCCCTGAGGAGAAGGACTTCAGGGTGTTGGTTGATGAGAGGCTAAACATGAGCCGGCAGTGTGTGCTTGTAGCTGGGAAAACCACCAATATCCTGGGCTGCATCAGAAGTAGTATGACCAGGAAGTTGAGGAAGGTGATTCTCCCCCCTCTACTCTGCTCTCGTGAGACCCCACCTGGAGTACTGTCTCCAGTTTTGGAGTCCCCAGCAAAAGAACATGGAGCTGTTGGAGCGAGTCCAGAGGAGGGGCATGGATCAGAGGACTGGAGCATGTCTCCTGTGAAGACAGGCTGAGAGAGTTGGGGTTGTTCAGCCTGGAGAAGAGAAGGCTCCAGGGTGATCTCATAGCAGCCTTCCAGTACCTGAAGGGGCTATAGGAAAGCTGGAGAAGGACTTTTTGCAAGGGCATGTAGTGATAGGACAAGGGGAAATTGTTTCAAACTAAAGGAAGGTAGATATAGACTGGATATTAGGAAGAAGTTCTTTACTGTGAGGATGGTAAGATGTTGGAATGGGTTATCCATAGAGGTTGTAGATGCCTCCTCCCTAGACGCATTCAAGGCCAGGTTGGATGGGTCTTGGAGCAACGTGGTCTGGTGGGAGGTGTCCCTGCCCATGGCAGAGGGGTTGGAACTAGATGATCTTCAAGGTCCCTTCCGACCAAAACCATATGATTCTATGATTCTATGAAATAGTACTCTTCACTAACACACAAATCAATATAATTCTGTGCTCCTTCAGTTGTGTTTGAAACAGATTCTACTAAGTTTTAATTTAGAACAATTTAAAGTCTTGTGTTAACTGATAAGGCATATTTGGTTTTTGTTTTTACATTCCTCTTCCTAATAATTTTTCTGTTGGTGTGTTTCTTTACCACCTAAAAAGACAGACCACAGGGTCTTTTCCCATTGCATCTTGAGGCAACTGGAAAAACAGACATTTACTCCTTTGCAGACAGCTTCCCTTTGCCTTCCCTTTTCCTCCTTTTGCAATTTTAGCAAACCAGCTTTCTCCCCCACAGGCTGCCTATTTCAGATACACTCTGGAAATTGCGTGTCTCAATTTTGCTCCTAGAAATCTAGACTTGACAAATGCTGCTCCTTTCTGGCATCCAATACAACCTTTAATAACTGGCGAGAGGGGTTAACCTTTGGTCTGGGGAGTTCGAAGTTATAAATCAGTTGCTGTTCCAAAGGGCTGAGTTTGCATCAGTGTTTCACTGTTTTTTCCTTTAGAAAATAAAACCACCAAAACCAGAAGAGATAATCTAATACAGCCGTGGCTGGGAGGAAACAAGACATTTGTAACAGCTTTTAAAGCATTAAAAAGGAAGCATGCCAGGAACAAATACTGTGTTTGTGTTCCGAGGCTAAAACATGACAGTTCTGAAAGAAGAGATTTACTGAATCGGGTTTGATGCCTTAAAATAATGAGAGGGTAGGAACTTCTAGGGGAGGAGGGTGAAGAGAGTATGTGGCCTCATTTGGAGAAAACATAAATGTGCACAGAGCAGAAAGGTATTGAACATTTAAGCCTTAGTTTATTTTCATGGAGGAAAAAGCTCTGTAATGTTAAACATTTATCAGGAAGACTCTTACTGCTATGGTTGTGCTGAGCCCAGAAGTGGCTTGGGTTGAGAGGTTTTAGACATGACAGTTGGATACTGAATTGCTACCTGTAGGAGGAGAGGGCACAGCCTCCCGGGGAAGGGCAGGAGGGACAGCAGCAGGGAGGAGGAAGGGAAGGGAGATAGGGAGGAGAAGGAGGAGAGCTCTGTGCTCAGCACCAGCAGAGATAGAGATTCTAGCTGGGGCTTTGACTGGGCACAAGGTCACTGTGCTAAATCTGTTTATCTGTCCCTGATCACACAATGCAGACAGGCTAGGCAAAGCCTCTGCTCTAACCTTTATACTATACAGCCCCTTCTACTTGAAATGCTTTGGTAAATGCCTGTAGCCAAGACAGCTGTGTCCTCAGCTTCCTCGAGATCCCTACCGGCAAACTGGGGAAGAGAAGCAGGCATGCCATTGCATTAGAGAACCTGCACCTGGTCTGAGTTTTCCTGGAAATTAAGTAAAACTTGTGATTTTATTTTTTTGTATGAGAGTTTTAGAGTATTCTTTTTCAATTTCTGACCACTTCCTTTGCATTCATCTGCAGTCCCCCTAAGAGAGAATGCACTGATAGCTCTGCATGGAAATTAAGTGATATGTGTTTTCTTGTTCAGCTCTGGTAATCTTGACCCATATATCTTTTGTTGCTTTCATATAAACATGGGCATCTTTTTGACTTTGTTGGTGGGGATATTTGGGGAAGTGAGGAGAGGCAAAGGGTTTTCCAAGGCTGTTGTTCAGATGTCCCAGTTCAGTTGTGGCACACACAATGTTTTCACATCTTTCATAAGGTCACAAAATACCTGTGGTTTGGTAGGAAAGAGAAATTGCTGAAAGGAATGGTGGATGAGCACTGACAGACTCTGGTTTTCTAGAAGCAGAGTCATTCAACCATAGATAATGGCCACAGCACAGATGACAAGATAAACACAGCGTATGAGATTGAAGTAAAAACACAGCATTTAAAAGCACCGTCCCAACAATGCCAGCTGCTACATTCATTCATTAAACAGTGACAAAAGTGCTATTTAAGGAGGGTAAAATTCTAATTGGAGCTAAACAGACATAGGCAACTGCCTCATGCAACTACACGCATTCACACATGCTGCTACATTTATACATATTATCACATGCTATTCACTACCCTACTCTTGTTCAGATAAAAGCATACTTTACGTACACACATACATATATTCTCCCTCAGAACTTAATTCAACACTGTAATGCCAGCACACTTATATGTCCAACACACAGACTGTAATCTTGACATTTCTGGTTGAAGCTGAGGCAGAGGGAAGTAAACTGTGTACTTTGAGTAGTTTAATGCAAATTATATTCCTAGAGTCAGGGCTAATCCAACTAAACCAGGGAAGTCCTGTGATCAGCCATACTTTAGGCTATCTGCTGTTAAGTCAGTGTTCACTGAGTGTATGAAAAGTATCCTGGAGGAGTTGTGTTCCACACCTGCTTTGGATAGAAATAGCCAGCTTCTTGTTTCCATATAAACACTGCACATTTCTCAACCTTGGCAGAGTCATGCAATTCATATTCTGTCTCTGAAACAGACAAGTTTAGTTATTTCATAGGGATACACCAAAATAGCCTATACTAAGGGCATCCCTTAATACCCTTTCCAAAAAACATATACCAGACCTTCCATTTAGTATCCTAGGCAAAAAATATTTATAATTCTTGTTTTCTTTATAAGCTAGATTTATAAGTGATCTGATGATGAAGAAAGATGACTTCTGTCAACTAACTGTATTGAAGAGCCCTGTTCCACTGGTCTAGTTTTGGAGCAGCTTTGCCCAGAATGGGATAGCTAATCTATTTGGTTTTCCACTGTTGGTCCTTGAGTGATGACAGCATAATGGAGGATAGCTTGGGTAGTTAAGCATTCATAGAATCATAGAATCATCAAGGTTGGAAGAGACCTTCAAGATCATCCAGTGTGGCAGTAAATTACCCCATCAACAAATGTTACAGCTCTGCTCGAAGTTATTTGGCTTAATAACATTTAACCGACTACAAGAAAGACAAGGTAAGAGCCTATCTGTGGCCTGTATGATGGTAGTAGATTAAAAAATATGATTCTTCATATCTGTACCTCTGGCAGGCTGCTCCTAAAAGAACACCAGCCCTTCCAAATCCAGTATATGAGGATCTTTGGATACCATCCATGTCTGAACATGGAAGTCCTGGTCAGACAATGACAGCTCTGTCTGCTTAATGAACAGGAGAATACAGTAACACATACAATATACACACAAGATATTTGTTAGGAACCATTCAGTCTTGGCTGGATATAGGCTTTCAAGAAAACATAAAGTCATTGTGTCTGTTTCCTTGGACTAGCATTCCAAGGAAAAGAAGCCCATGAGCATCACATCTAGTCATTCACCCTGTATGGATTGTAAACATCAAAATTGCCTTTTTATAGGACCACGGGATAATCCACATTGGAAGACACCTCAGGAGGCTTCTAGTCCAACCTCCTGCTCAAAGCATGCTCAGCTCTGGGATCAAAGCAGATCTCTTGTGGCTGTACCCATTCTGGCCTTAAAAAACTCCAAAGCCCGAGGAACTAGATGCACAGTTCCTCTAGACAGGCTGTTCTACTGCTTGACTGCCCTCAATGTGAAAAGTTTGAAATTATATCTGATCTGAACCTTTCTTCTTCCAGTTTATGTCTACTGTCTCCTGTCTTCCATGAACCACTATGAAGAGCCTGGTTCTGCCTTCTTGATATGCAAGCGTACTGGTAAAGAAGACTTGGCTATATTTTATTTTTGCAGTGGACATAAATAAGCAGAGAATGAAGTTGAGCTGTGGAAAATACAATCAAAAAACTTTGGTGCTTTTTGTACAGATTGCAGATGATGCTGGTAGCTGTGACGTAAGAAGACTTTCAGCTGTTGTTTCTTAGAAAAATAATAAGTGCTTATATTGCTCATCAAAAGCATGCCGTGAGCTTTGTCCAATGCAACAGGGATGATGTAGTCACATATTCCAGGGCATAAAGACAATATATATATTATATATAAAGACAATGCTACTGCATTACTGCAGTAGTATTGGTCAAGAAGAAATCATAGCATGTTTCACTTGTGGGTTTTTTTTTTTAAAGACAATATGGGTACCTCAAACTTTTCCTTGCTTTGAAAACTATCCTGCCAAAGACAATTCTATTCAGTGTTAATCTAATGGAAAGCAGAGCTGGATGTCCCATTGTTTGTGTCATGAATCAGAGTACAAGACTTACAAACAGTATTTTGTAAGATGCCCTGGACAGTAAATTCATTGTAATCTAGCTCTGCAATTTAGTGCTACTTCATTAGTATTATTATTATTATTATTACATTACATATTATTATTACATAATTATTATTAGTGTTACATACTGCAATTTAGTGCTACTTCAAGGGCAAAATGGGCCTGAGTCTTCCTAGCCAAGGGCATTGCTCTTGTAGCTTTTTTAGTTGCTCCTGAATTAAGAACATTTTTGAGAGGAATACCTAGACCCACTCAGTGGAGAAAGGCTTATTGCCTCAGAGAAGTGATTTGGAGGATCGAAGGAAGACACTGAGAGGAGAGCAACATAAATGCAGTCAAACAAAGCACTGATCACAGGACCTGGGCAAACATACTAGGGCATCAACATGTAGACTTCAATCCGTATTCGCCCCCTTAAATGAGTGGCTTGAGGACTCAATTATTTTCTGTATGGACAATATTTATGTTTATAAGACAAAAAGGAGTCTGGAGGCAAAGTGTGTGACTTGATCACGGAGTGTTTTGTGTCGGCTAGAAGGCAAATAAGGGGAGGGATAAACATGGTGTCTTTTGGATCTGGGCTTGACAGACAGGTTCCTTGTCCTCTAATTGCTATTTACAGCATTATAGACACCTGAGGCAGCTGTGGAAAATCACAAGGATGAGAAAGACTTCTATGTTTTTAAAGGGCATTCAGCTTGTGTTTTTAGGTCCAAAGTCTAAAATATATAAGAAGTTTATTTTGAACACATTAATGTGGGCATCATGATTCCAAAGAAGGATCTGTAATTTCCAGTCTGTCTGTGACTGACAGCTTTGGTGAGGGACAGACACGCAGTCCAGGCAAGTGTCCTTCAGGCAGTGATGTGGCACAGAGCATATTTTCAGTATCCATGACAAAGGTAATGCATGTTTACTCTATTTTCTCCTTAAGCTATCCTAAACAACTGCTAAAAGCAGCTTGAGTCAAGAAAATAAATTTCTTTCCTCAGATCAGCTCTAAGTTTTTTGCACTTTCACCAGTTAACAGGTGAGAGATGAGACAAATGAGATTCAGTTCCTTTCTTAGGGTAATGCTGTACCAAGTGACTAAACTGCCTCACTTTCTCAATCTTTTACGTGGGGAACGTTGTGTGAATAAAATCTGTGTTGGAAGAGAGGTATCATGGAGGCAAGTTTTATTATTTAGTTTTGCAATGCATTATTACATTCTCATTTTCTTTATTTCTTCAGATAGTACTCAGGTTTGAACAGCAACAGAGCTGTTCAGTGTCTTCATGAGCTGTATGCACGAAAGGCTACAGACTTACTGAGCCTTTGCCTGGCATATCCATAGGAAGTTCCCAGGACTGCTTAGAGAAGAGAGGTGTTTTCTGTACTCACCTTCCATTCCCCAGAGGACTAGACTGGGCCTCATTCAGTATAAAAACAGGCTCTAAGCTGAGCCAGGTGAGTAGGTCCTTTGTTTAACTGCTCAGAGCAGCAGGTTGTCTGAGATTGCAAGTCAGAGGCTTGATGAGGATGGGCTGGGATCTCTAGGGCATTTAGGTATCTCATTCCCTTTAATTTTGACAGAAGATAGATAGAGAGGGTATCTGCTACTTTGGAAGAAAAGCTGTATAAAATATAGGATAACTGAGGTTAGAAAAGACAACTGAAGGTCTCTCCTTGCTCTATGCAAACCTAACTTCCAGCTGAATCAGATTGCTCAGGGTCTTGTCTGGTCAAGTTTTGCAGATTACACATGCAGATTGCACAACCTCTTTGGTAAGCCTGTTCTCATGTTTAACCACCCTAACTGTTAACTTTTTTAAAAATTTATATCTACTTGCACAGTTTTTTAGCTGGTATCAGGTAGCATATTCAGAGTTTATGGGACTACCAGTTATGTTTGAATGTCAGGACTTAAGAAGTGTTTTCTTCCTCCCCAGATGTCTTTGTACTTCCAGGCTGTGTCCTGTCACTGGGAATTTACATGGGTGCAGCACAGAAGGGTAAAGTACCCTTCTGGAGGCTTCCATAACTCCAGATTTATCATGGATTCATTAATGAGGTGCTCTGTAGCTAGTAGTGGACACTGTGTCTTGTATGAAAAGAGCAAGAGAAAGACTGTGATGAGTTATCTTGGCCTGCAAGTTCTCACCAAATCTGGCTGCTTTCCATGAAGTTCCTATGTTGCTCTGAACCATATTCCTGACCTGTCTCCTTTTGCAGAGAAATGGGGTTTCCCCTCTCCTTTTTCCTCTGCTCCTCTTTCTCACCTTCTTGACACAAAGAGTTTTTTTTACAAGTGTTTGATTTCTGACATTTTTCTTCATTGTTTCCAAACCATCAATTGATACACTGGAAAACCTTTCAGTTTTCAATAGCCAAATGCCAGAAATTTTCAAGTTTCTAATTTGGTAATTTGCAACCAGATGTGGAGGAAGGGAAAGGAAAGGATCAGCAGAGCAGAGAACTTGTACAGTAGCATATCTGAACATCTCTGGAGAGAAAAGTTAGACTGGGCTCATTCCAGTCCAGCTGTGAATGAGCGAGCAGGAACTCTGACAGGAAAATTATAAATACCTCATACTCATTTGATTGTTTGTACACAATCTGCACTGATTCCTTCAACAGCTTGCAGTCTGTTGAAGAATTCACAAATCAACTGTATTAGCTTTAGCTTTGCATATACCATTTTTCCTACATGACCAAGGCCCTGATTTTTGAAAGCAACTCTTTAATAAACTGGGAAAATGATATTGCAAAGGTAAAAGGGCTTGAGTATGCAGAGCTTTTGCACTTATGGGTTTAACTGAAGACTTAATGCTGTGGCAGCCAGAAACTTGAAGTCAAAGAAACAATAAAATTAAGAAAACCACATGTGTATGGTAACAGCCTTTATTAAAGTACATGCCACTTGGACTTAATCAGGAAATTCGTTTAATCAGGACATCTCTTGGAGCAAACCTAATTTAAGCCTAATGACATTTAATACTGATAGCTATGCTTGGTGGGGATGGTAATTCCATTTAATTGGAATGCCTCCAGGTGATGCAATGGTGTTTGTGTATGTGTGTGTGTGACAACTGCAGGCTGGCTCTGACTGTTTACATACCCCGCAGTAGCCTTCAGTTTCTGTATAGCTGCCAAGCATCAAGACAGCCTAAGAAAAAGGGCTTGAAAGTCCTTCACTGAAACTTGAATTTGTCAGAAATCATAAGTTATTCTCACCACACCAACAATGTTAGTTGGTCTCTTTGCTTCTGTCTCCATATCTGTCCCACTCCCCTCCACCCCCCTCAAGGCTCTATTCCCGTCCACCTTCATAGCATCCTTCCCTAGCTTCCCAGGACCCATCCCATGCATGTAAGCCAAGCTTTTTTCAGTGATGACCAATGATAGGACAAGGGGCAATGGATGCAAACTGGAGCACAGGAGGTTCCATGTGAATATCAGGAAGAACTTCTTTATGGTGAGAGTGCCAGAGCACTGGAACAGGCTGCCCAGAGAGGTTGTGGAGTCTCCTTCGCTGGAGGCATTCAAACCCCGCCTGGATGCGTTCCTGTGTGCTGTACTCTAGGTGACCCTGCTCTGGCAGAGGGGGTGGACTAGATGATCTTTCAAGGTCCCTTCCAACCCTAGGATTCTGTGATTCTGTGATACTGTGATTCTGTAAGCTTGCTGTACAGCTTCCCAAAGAGTGACATGGATATTGCAATGGCACCCGGTGTCAGATGGAAATTCAGGCTCATCAGGGTGAAGGCCATCCACAGGGGTATTCCAGAGAAGAGACTTCTAAGGCAGGTTGCCAGCTGTTTCTGTTTTACTAACAGAGACTTTAACCTCTGTACCTCTTTTGGAGCTATTGCTGCTGAATTAACAATCTTGGTGTTTGTCTGTGCAGTCTCCATAGCACCAGCATCCAGCTTATTACTGAAAAGCTCTTTGGAATACCTTGAATAGGAATGTGTCCAGGAAAGGCAAATTTCAATCTTTTAAAACTCCTTTCTCAGCCCTAGTAGGGTGTGATTGTGAGAAAAAAATTACCATTTCAGTTTCCTCTGTAGGACTTATTACATCCACAAAGCATAACACTTAGATTTTGTCTGCACACAAAAGTGGCATTGATTTAAATAATCAGGTTTAAAATGAGTTTAACTGAACTGGTGCAACCTTTTACGTGGACTTTAAGTCAATTTAAAAGAGCCTTTTATCTTTATTGCTCAAAGGTGAAGTCAGATAATCATAAGTGATTGAGTTAAAGTGTGTCAAGAAGTTATTGTCTCTTCAGATGAAGGTTACCCTCCTCTCTGCTGGAAATTTTATACCCTACAGCCCTCCACCCCAGACTGAATTGAGCCTCTCACCCCATTGCACTCCATGACTTTGCAGGTGTTCTCAGTTCACGGAATTACAATTAAAAAGGAAAAGTGATGGCTCTTCCACCACTGAATACATGGTTTGCTAGACTCCATGTAGAAGCAGCATCAAAAAGAACAGGGGGAAGGGTTTCTGTCCAGGAAGTCTGGAGGGCAGAAGTAGGAAGAGGAACCTTTAAAAAAAAAGATAAAAGGGAGCAAATTCTCTACTGGTATAAAGAGTTTCAGATCTCTTGATTACAATGAACTTTAACCCATTTGTATCAGTAGAGAATTTGGTATTTAGACCTTCAACATAACATGCATGAAGTACTTGAAGGGAAGGAAGCCAAGAGTAAAACACATGCATCCGAAAGTGCATGCACACATTTTGTGGCATTTTTCTTTCCCCAAAAAACAGGGTTCCTTTTAAGAGGGGACATAAAGCTTATGCCTTTGAACTATGGCAGAAAATATCACTGTATACAGTGCAGAATTGCTTCAGAGAGAAGAATAGTGTGACTAGAGAGACACATGCAGTTGAGTAAGGGAAGAATTTTTAAAATATCATGGAAAGTGGTAAGAATGATTAAAAAGAATGGCATCTCAAGTGAGATGGATGCTGATATTTCAGTTTTCCACATGTTCAGTTGGATGGGTGAACTGGTCTCTCCTGAACATTTCAAAATACTTCATTTTTAAATAGATGTGTTAATTTTTCTCATTTTTAGAGTAGAATTTACTTTCTATTCTAAAAGAGAAAGGACATCTTGACCTCTCAAATAAAACATTTCAATTGAAAAGAAGCCAACATGTAATGCCAAAAGAAAATGCCAGAGGAGCTAGCCCCTTTCTGCTAAAAGCTCCATTTTGATGAATAAGCATCTTCTGACAATAAGTATTTAGTCAAAGTATGCTTGTTCTGCTCCAGGCCTGAGTACAAGTTCTTTAGTGTAGGTTCTCCAAAACCAATACAGCAGATTGTATCCAGCTTTCTGGATGTGTTCAGCTGATGACTAACTGTGTGCTCCTGTAGGAAGTCACATACAAAGTCTGGCTTGCACAACTTACCACATAGTTGGACGTGCATCTGAAATATAAGGAAACATACTATTTATTCACATGAAGAATACAAAAATGTTTAGATGAAGGAAAAAAACTAGAACAAAGTGGTTTTACAAACCTCCATTGCTGGCTAGGAAGCATCTCTGCTTTAAGCTTTCAGATAGCATCTTTGCAGGTTGAGAACCCATAACCCTGCAAATATGCATATATATATTTACACACATACATGCATATGTATGCACACATCCATACGATTATATATGTATAGACTGAGCTGTTTCTGGATTTATAGCACAGTCTCAACAAGAATAATGGGTCTACCTTCATTTTTCCTTTAATTTACCTGAATAAAAGTAGCGCTCGCATTCCCACTGCAGGTTAGGAGACACTAGAACTTTCAAGGTTGTCTCTCCCAGCCTTTAAAGAAGAACTGCTAACATTGAGGAACTTCTCAGATGGTGTGATCACCCCTACACTCAGCAGCTCTGCTTCAGCAATATTTCATTGTTACATTGTTATGCACAGAAGTGCACACTCAAGCCCTTTCTGTTTGTTGAGAATAGTGTTTACTGAAATATGTTCTGCAGTTTACTGTTCCTTATGGAAGATAATATTGTATACACAAGAGTAAATTGAATATATGTAGTGTAGTAATTGCCATCATGCCCAACAAGTTGATGTGTTTGAATATTCAAGTTAGATAAGGTTTCTCTAAGGATTACCCCTCAGCACATTCACCAAATTTAATTTTGTATTGTTACTTACAATTTCTTCTAGTGTATTACTCATAAAAGGAAAAAAAATTGCTGTGAATACTTTATTTGAGAAAACGTTGCACATGCTTCCCACAGTCTCCACCCTTGGGATCTTTGGAAAGCAGTTTTATTTTTCCTTCTTGCAATAATAGGCTCCATCACTGAAGAGCAATCCAGGGCCATTATTCTAGAATGGAGTTTGGGGAAAGTTGAATGCTGACTATACAAATCCATGCCCCTCATGTACCTTAAATGCCCTGATGTATTTATTCAGTATTTGGTAACAAAATTAGATGCTAAAAAACTGACCTAGTTATGGGATACTGCTGAGAAAGAGTGCAGGAGTAGTCAACATTTAAATGCAGACGTGAAGGAGTACCTACAAGAAAGGAAAGGTTTAGAAAAAAAAGAGGATACAGGACTTCTCCTTTTGTGATTCATATGGGATTCTGATACAGCATGGCAGGAAGCAGAGACTGAAACAAAACATAATGAAAACAAGTATAGGCAAGCTTGTCCAGGCAAGGGTCACATTCCAGCCCTTGTGTGAGAGCTCTTGCTATGTATGCACAAATACAGACCACCCACAGCATCATTCACTACTTCCCCATGGCCCTACACATACTCCTTCCTCAATGCTCCTCACACTTCATTGACACCACAGTTCTGTTGTTTATTCCTCTTCATGCAGCCTTCCATCTCTCTGGCTCCTCATCCTGGCACCCCAGTTTTGCCAAACAAGTTAGCACTATGAAAATGTAACCGTTATAGAATGATATAAATTAAATAACTTATTTTTTAAAATCTAGAAAGCCAGCTGATCAGAGCACTGTAGATGTCAGTCCACATAAAGCACAGCATTTAGCCACTCAACAGAAATATTCCAAACTAACACAGTATATTAGGTATGCACCCTTTCCTTCAGGAGAGAAGGGGAAATTAGTGAACTGTAGATAACAGCATTCATCACATCATCTGATGGGCCAGCAGGAAGGGTTTGTATATTACTGTTGAAGGGATTTAAGAGCCTATATGGACCGGAAAGTGAGAGGGAAACACCACTTGCCCAGTTTTCAGAAGTTTCTGTGTCCCTAGGATTTTGACCTCATTGATCTACACTGTTCTTACACCACTACTTCATTGTTAGGAGGTCCTGCTTGAGCCTGCTCCACCAAGGATGTTAAGACAGCAAGTGAGTTGCTCTCTCCTGCCCTCTCTTCCTTTCCTGATTCAAGCAAATTTACTTTCATCTTCCCTCTGGTTCTAGCTACTGGCTTTGAAGCCCCCTCCTCTCTCTTCCTCCCTTCCCTCTCCCTCCTCCTGAGTCTTCCTAACAAGATGAAGAGAAGCAGGATTTTGCAATAAACAGTAAGAGACTTTTGTAGTATTAATCAGCATTTGTAAATTAAGATTAACAAAAGTGCAAACAAATCTATGTGTTAACTCCATAGCCTGACCTAATCTTAATGAAATCTACAAGACCTATTTATATAAATAATAATGAATTTTCTTGCTTTCAACGTGGTGCAATTTGTGCACATAGATTACAAGTGACACACACAATTGTTTTGCCTGCATAAGTCCTCCAACTTTAAAGACCTTACTGACAGCTCCCTGCAAAGTGAAGACATGCAGCTGACAGAGCTGTCGCAACTTTATTCAGCTCCAGCAGCAAGTCTTTTTCACTCTTTTTTTAAAAATGCATTCCATTTAATTCCATACCTCCCTGAAGATATAAGGCTGAGAGGGAGCTCTGAAAGCTGGCCTGATGTCATGCAGTGGAATAAGGACAGAGAGGGATAATTTTGTCCAAAGAGCCTTGGGATTCTCCGTTGGGAAGTGTGACCTAGGCTCACAGTTTTTTGCATAACACCAACAAGGGCTGACCACTGTGCACATGGAAGTGTATGCTTAACTTAAAAATGTTCATATGGGAAAATCTAGCAAAGCACTGAAGCTGAGAGCACACATGAGGTAGAAGGACCATAAGGGAGAAGCTCACCGCTGAATCAGGAGACACCACAGGGTCATGCACTTCGGCCACAACAACCCCATGCAGCGCTACAGGCTTGGAGAAGAGTGGCTGGAAAGCAGCCTGGAGGAAAAGGACCTGGGGTGTTGGTTGACAGCCAGCTGGACATGAGCCAGCAGTGTGCCCAGGTGGCCAAGAAGGCCAACGGCATCCTGGNGAGTCCAGAGAAGGGCAACGAGGCTGGTGAGAGGTCTGGAAAACAAGCCTTGTGGAGACTGGCTGAGGGAACTGGGGTTATTTAGCCTGGAGAAGAGGAGACTGAGAGGAGACCTTATTGCCCTCTACAACTACCTAAAAGGAGGTTGTAGTGAGGCTGGTGTTGGTCTCTTCTCCCGAATTGCTAATGACAGGACGAGAGGAAATGGCCTCAAGTTACATCAGGGGAAGTTTAGATTGGATATTAGGAAGAAGTTCTTTACTGAAAGGATGGTTAGGCACTGTAATGGGTTGCCCAGGGAGGTGGTGGAGTCACCATCCCTGAGTGTGTTCAAAAAATGGGTTGATGAGGCATTTGAGGCCATGGTCTAATGATCTAATGGCTAAAAATATGATGGGATAAAGGTTGGACTTGATGCCCCTGGAGGTCCCTTCCAGCCATAATAATTCTATGATTCTATGATCAACTCTAGGACAGGTTCAGTTGCCTTGTGGACAAAACAGTTCCCATCCCATACTGTGGGAAACTTGCACATTACAGATGTCCCTCTACCCAAGCCAATATATAATATGGTAAATGGAGAACAAGGGTTCCAAACTGAGGAGAAGGAGATCTCTAAGGACCAGCAGGTATATGTAACTGCACAATTCTTTACATCACTCTTCCACACAGTCCCTCCACAGCCATATGATACCCAGACTCTGTGGGTACTTTATCTCAATTCACAAGTTGTGATACAGCTTCAACTATAGTCTGCTTATCAGAGACTGGAGATAGTGCTTAAAAGTGTTCTTTAAGATCTACAGAGAAAAAAAAAGGCCCTTACCCTTTCCTCAGACACAACACAACTGACAGGTACCAGCAAATTAAGTAGGAAAGAGTAAATAAGGCTGTTGTAGCCTTTCCCAGCAGTTGCTTTTGGCTGCTGACACCTTAATGCCTTATGAATGAGCAAATGGAGGTCAAGGGGAAGGAGAGGGCTGTAAAAATACCATGGAAGGCAATGATTTCACTGCAGACATTTTAGCATCTTGCCTGCTGTTCTGCCTGCTCGTACGTGGCAGACTTCTGCTAATTTGGTTTGACAATGAACTTTGAAGGCTGTCAAGTGCTGAGATGTCTCTGTGTATCTGCATTCATGTTTACTTATTGTAACCCGTCAGGTAACTTTCCATCCCACAGGTTAAGAAGAAAAAGTAGTGCTGGATAGTTTTCTACTGGGTATTGCCCTTGCATCATTCACGATGGTCTTTCATGGCAAATTAAATTTTGAAGAGTAACAAGGCATTTACCACTGCATTTGCCCATCTTTCATAGACAACTTCTGCTTATTGCTGTGGGCTATCCATCTGTTTCTCTAGATATCTGCCTGCCATATATTTTTGCTATATCTGTATCGTCAATATTTATGCTTATAATTTTTGTGTTTGCCTATTTCTATTCCCTCTGCCTTTTCTTCTGTTTGAGTGTTTACATAAGGAAGGAGCAGTGTGTCAATATCTGTCTTTATGCATCAACAAAACCAACTAAATTAATTGAGGTTAGAAACACCAGCACACAAGAAGCCTCAGAAATCACAGGCACACACTAGTCATACGACGTATTCAAGCACTCTTGCAGAGACCAACTGTGGCCCTAAAGGGGAAACAGGAGTCCAGGTGGCTTTGTGTTCCCATGCAAACTTGTTGCAGGGTCTCTGATTTTTGCTCTGGAGACACAAGAGGCCTTAAAGCCTCTGTCAGTGAAGAGAACTGGGAGCACCTGTCTGCACTGCTCCATGGGAAGGTGGAAGCAAAAGAGGCAGTTGAACAGAGCTACTCCAGTACAGCAAGGTGCAGAGGAGACACGAGTACAGATCTTTTGTGAAGGGTACTTCATATATCTTTTGCCTGTAGAAATTACAAAGCAAGTAAAGAGCTAATTTGGATACTGACATGAGCTGCCCCTAAAAATCCAAGGTCAACGCTACGACTTCAAGTCAAGAAGAGGAACAAAACCAAAACAAGCCACTGTGAAGGACTGAGCTGGTCACTAGCAGCATGAAGAAGCCATGTTCCTTTTGAAGAGATAAAACAAGTTGTTTGGTTGTACTAGCCTTCTTGAGGGAAAGTAGAGAAGGCGGCAACATAATGGGTAGCAGTAGGACAGGGAGGATGCATGAGATTTCATCTTGGGTTTTGGTTGCATCCTGGAGCAGTTTATATTAAGATATTTATATATACAGATGGTACCTTCTACTAATCTGCTTCTTCAGACACTGTGTTTTTCAAGCTATGGCTTGTGATCCCTAAATGAATATAGTTAATGCCTCTGTACAGGTAATGTAAAGCTTGCTTATTCACCTAAAGATAAGTCAGACATCACAGACTACAGATTGAAAACTACTGCACAAATACATACTTGTAATATTCACCATCACTAGTTTGTAAAAATAAATGTATGTTAACCCCCTTCCCTGACAGCTCTGCAGAGTGAAAAGAAAGCATTAAATTCTTGCTTCCAAGTTTTTAAGAAATGGAATGTAGATTTAGAAGACATAGCAAGCAGCTATTTCAATGCAAACCCAGAAGAAATCTGTTACAGGAAAATTGCAAGTTACTGCCTAGGGCTCAAGAATCTGACATGTCAGTCTTCAGAAATAAAAACACACTCCTGAGAATTCAAGCTTTCCCTGAAACATACATAGTGAGATTTTAGCTAGGATTACCAACATTATTTTAAGATTAATGTGTAACAGAAATAATCACTTGCCTTGTAAAGAGAATTTACACTAATTCACTACCAGGTCACTTCTCACTAATTGACTACTATGGATAATGTTTTTTATCAGTTGACATTAAATGGAATAAAAATATGTAACATCAATGTAAAATTAGTGACTAACTGTTCCAAATATCACTTGCTGCCAATTTCTGCACACAGTATTGGCTGTCTTTTCACTTAACAATTGGTGTGTAATTTGAGGCTTTCAAAACTTGCCTGCACACCAGCAGATTTGCAGAACCATAAAGTGGGATGGAAAAGAACAACAACCTCCCTCTCTTTCACTGAAGGCTAGAAAGAAATAACTCCAGTTTGGTTACTTTACTAGCAGTTTTCAACAGCTTTACGTTGCTGGATGGAAGCGTAAAACTGAGTAAGAGGAGGTTGATGATGTTTTGTCTTCTGTTCAAAAACCACATCAAATGAAAGGCTTTGGAAAACTTCTTTCTACCTCCCAACTCGTCATCATTTAACTGAAATTCGTGAGGCTTTTTTATATTCTGGACTAGTCAAGAATTTCTTGTAAAAGTGCAAAAGGGAAAAAGTACTTATGTTTTTCTTCATGGGAAAAAAGTCAAAGGCCAAATTAGTTTGACAGAAACCCAAATAATATGATTCGCTAATATTGTTTTTGCCAGGTCACCTGAGAGTTAGTTTAGGTCCCTGATCTCTCCAGCTCCTGTGTAGCAAGGTCAGTATTTGGACAACACCTCTTAGCATCCACTAACCTAGTATCCGTAGTTGTGGAAGTGTAGGAGCTCTATTTCTTTTGCAAAATTCTTTTTTGAATAAGACAATGACGAGGAAACCAACAACAACATGAAATATCACAGCAAACTACCCAGGTCAGGAATGAAGGTATTTCATACACACACCTGGCACTGTCCCAGAAGCAGAAGTAGGAATTCTTATAACTGGAGCTCCCATTTTTTCTGCTGAAAAAAACATTTTGAGATACAATTTCTGACCATCAGTTTCAGCCATTGAAGTGAGTCATCCCCCTCATATGCAACAATGTATTCATATTTAAATTGATAGAAGGACAATTTGAAATCTTAATGAGCTGGGATACTTGTAGCGAGCTTGTATTTAATTTTGGAGAAGAGTGTAGAGCATAGATGAATTATGGAGACAAAAGCATTCATTATTGTCTGGGGAGCCCTAGCTTTGTGTTTTCACATTCTTCTGTCTTTTTGAGAGGGGAAGGAGTAAATTTTGCTATAACACTGTCCTCAACCCCAAGTATTTTTAAAAAGTTTTTTTGTACAACATTTGCTCTTCAAATTTTCAATGTACATTCACAACTGTAAGCAAATAATTTTTCCTGTTGTAATGTACTTATTTTTAATAAACAGCATGACATTCACATGTGCAGCCTGCAGCATAAAGCTCTGTAATTATCTGACAGCTACTTTTCAGATTTCATTGTGTACTCCTTCTTGCTAAAGCTGCAGTTGCTGATTATCACTGCTATGCTGTTTGCTTTGTTGCAGTGTGTTTTTTAACCCTGGTTGTCATAAACAGCAACACGGTGACAGTAGACAATACATCATAAGGAAAAACTCCTTTCCTTCACTTCTGTTTCTTGAGTGCTCCCATGATGGTATGAGTCTGGGAGACCAAATAAACAGTGAGAAAATGGTTGTGTGTCTCAGGGCACAGTGGTTTATGGAGCTAACAACGGGGTCACAGAATTAGAAGCTCCATGCGAGGGTGCTGTTTGTGTGGGATGGTGATAGTGGTATGAATAGTCCCTATGCATAAAGACTTGGTGCTGGCATGTGACTAAAAGAACAGCTGGCTGCAAGGAGACTGAAGCTCCCTCTCCAACAGCAATACAGACTGCTGCCGTCCATTCTCCTATTTTGTGACTTCAGAAGCCTATAATATCAGTGACAAACTCAATAAGCTATTTCAGATCCCAGCAGGCTGCTCTGCTGTTTCCACTTTTCCAGGGGATAGCTTCCAAGTTCATCAGCCCTCTCCTCCTCTTTTTATGCAGAGTGGGAGGATGAGGACCTTTTGAATAAATCATATTTGAAGCTTCTAGGCCAAACCATTCATGAGCTACTGTGTGACAGGAGAGCAAGAATCATTTCAAATTGTCCCAGATATGATTTACACCAAATTTTTCAAACTCCGTATTTTACAAGCTTCTTCTCTGTTTTTCTTATAGTGTACCCACAAATAAATGATCATTGCACACTACACACATGAAAAACTTTTCAGAATATGAAGTGAGTGAGGCAATCTATAAATTCTGATATTCTGCCAGTGAGTACTATGGAAGTGCCTTCATCTTTTATCTAATTAATGGACTTACACTTTTAAATTAAACTGGCTCAGAATAAATAAATTCTGGCTACAATCTTAATTATGCAGAGGTTACTTCTTTCCTCTAATCAAAATCTTGACTGAAGCCCAAGTATTCACAATAGGTCATCATGATCTGAATCAGTGAGTTGTCACAGGTGGGATGCTAAATTGTCCTTCCTTCATTACATTTAATGAAAATGTGTATGCTGAGGAAATTGCTTTGAATAGAAATGAACAATTAAGAGAACGAAATGTATATAGAGAAGGGGGGAGAGAGAATCATTCCTACTGAATGTGCTGGATGTGTTTAGGCAGGCTTCTCATTTCAAAGCAAAATTCCTCTATTGCTTTATTTTCCAGATTGTATCCCCAGAGCAAAAACAGCTCTGCTGAGATATGAACCTCCAGGGAGGAAAGGATAAGAAAGACATTCCCAAGAGAAAGACAGGAGTAAGAACACAAAGAAAGAGATGTATGCAAGGGGCTGCAGGAAAAATATAGAGAATGTGGGACAAAAAGCTAGAGGAGAGGGACCAGCAAAGTGTCATAAGGAAGGAAGATACAGAGAAACAATGCTGAAGGGTCATAGAACAACTGCGGTTTCAGCTGCCTCAGTTGAGAACTTCTTTATTTTATTCTTCTTCCTTAAGTACACAGTATACATATAGTCAGCCTGGCTGCACGACTTTGAATCCCTTCCTCCCAACATCTGTTGAACCTGCTGCCTGATTTCAATTCAATTTAATAGTAAGGGAAGAGACATAGAAGGTAATTAAGCTCCTGTTTTTTAATGCAAATAGCTGTCTAGAAAGAAGAGAATCTGAGAACCATGGGTGTAAGAAAAACTACAAGAGGAGCCCACCTTTTATTAGGAAGTAGAGAATCCATGCAGAATCCATCCTGAATTCCTCAAACACAGGCAACACTTCAGCCAGAAGTTATCTTCCCCTGGAAATTGCAGTTGAGTACAATACACAAGTCCACAGAAATCTGGGCTTCCTTGATTCTGATGTTCACTTCTTTGTTAACGTTAATGAAAGCTAAGTAGCCTCACTGGGATTTTGAAATTTTGTTAATAGCAGGGCTATGTTTTTCAGTGTTGCAGGCCCTGCAATTAGGGTGTAGCCCAGGAACTCTCCCTCAGACACAGAAATTACTTCCTTACCTTTTTAATGAGATTACTACTGGAGATGCACAAAGAAGTTCCATACATCTGTGTTTAGGACTGCCAAAGCAAATACCTACTGAAAACTACAAAATCTGCAGAAAATAAGACAACCCCTGAAGTAACTGACATCTAAATGGCTAGATATAAAGGAATATATACCTTGATACAAAACCAAAGCCAGGTCTTTCTCTTCATATTCGTACGCATACACTCCCTATTAATTCCAACTAGGTTACATTATACATATTTTCAATCAAAAAATTGATTGAAATCATCATAATATGATCATAATATGACACAAACTTTCTACTAGTTTGTTTTACATAGTTAGAAGAGATTTTAGGACTCCTGATTAGATTTTCAGGTAGCAAAAACTACTGATTCTCTGTTGATTTTCATTAACGACACCGATTAACATTAGCAGAGAAGCTACCTCCTTTTGTTGATTCTCTGCATGCAGATGAGGGATTTCATTATCATTCGTCACAGCTCCTAGTATGGATACAGCCTATTAAATAATATTCAGTTCATATAAAACAGCAAGAAGAAACCCACATGCCCACCAGCTACATTTCTTTCTCTCTGCCCTCGATCCAATTTTACTTTTTGAAAAGGAAATAAACTATGAAACTCTGAACAGACTTAGAGCTTTCTGCAAAGAAAACACTGCTACAAGCATACTGTACAATTGCTAGGTAATTCATATAAAATTTCAAGGCCACAAAAGTATATTGGTCCTTTAGTTCCAAAAAACATAGTTCATCATTCTCTCCTTCCTCAAATTACAATGCCCTTAATCCACTTTTTCCCCCTGTGGGTTTCAAAACATGCTTGTAATTACTATTCAAGTCCCTTTCCTATTTCTACTATATTGTGTCTAGGGTTTCAAAGGCATAAGGGAGTCAGATTCATGACTCTATTGGGTTGCTTTGAAACTTCAGCTTGTAGCACTAAGCAATTATTTATTATGCACTGTGTGCATTCATTCCATACAGACTCATCAACCACGTTGTTAAACACAAACTTCCATACATGAGCTCTCCCAAGATTATATAATCTACCCATTTCTTAATATGAATGATCTGATCACTCTGATCTTAATAGCTAAAGTGTTCTTTGGCTTCGGCACATAATACTGGTACAAGATTTTACTATCCTCTGGCACAACCAAAATAATCCTGGGATTATAATCTGTTCAAAGACCTCTACAGCACATTTGAGAAGGCCATATTTAAACCTGCAATATAAGTCCAGTGGTGTATTTCTATCAGAACCAAACAAAAAGCAGAAGGAAACTTATAAAAGACAACTAAATTTAGAAACTGTGATAGTGAATGTTGGAGGTTAATGTAGCAATGGCATATATGCTGGCAGACTGTTAACCATTCATCTTCAGCCATTCCAACTTTTTTCAGCAGTATAACTTTTGTAAAGGCAGTAGAATAATGGTTTTCTAATCATTAGCTGGACTGTAGCAAAATACATTTCAGCCATAACTCCCTTTTAACGAAGCTTTTTGTTTCGGAATAATGCAAATTATCCTCATTACAATCAGATGGGATGGTTGTTAATATCTTTGCATAATTAAAAGCTATTTTCCTTAAATACAGTTTATGCATGATCTTTCCAAGGAGATCTGTCTACTAGGGTAAGACTGAGTCATTTTCATCTGGAGGGATGCACTGAAGGTTACACAAGTCAACATTTAAAATTGGTTTTAAAGATGAACCAACTCACACCCCACATATGGTTAGAATTCTGGTCCCAATGCAGGTACATGCTAAGGGCACTTTGTTCAATCAAGTGCATGAATGGTCTTAAGGACAGATATGCCTAAATTAATTACAAGGCCATGAATTCTCAGCACCTAGCAGGAATTATGCCCCTTCATTGCAATATTAAAGTGCTTCCTGTGCAAATGAAGTTGCACAATGAAGTGTTGGATGGAGGCATTTTCTTACTTTGCAGATAAGCCCCCTTTGCCCTCAGGATAAGTCACTTTTAGGACTAACTGTGAAGAAGAGGAACTTATTGATGAAATAGTATCTTAAGAGCTTTGATCTGACCTTGGCTAAAATACTACTGTGCCATGTGTCATGTCCACTTTAGTCCCAGCAAAGCCAGTGACACTAAAGTATTTTCAAGGATGAGTGAATGACTCATTGCACCTATTCTGCATTTAAGCATGACCTAGGGCCAGAATTTTCACAGGTTGATAGCCTCTCTTGGCTATGACCAGTTACTATGATTTTTGAGCAGAAGAACACGGTTTTGCCTGGAGCGCCAGAAATGCCAAGGCCCAGAGAGAAAGTCTTCACCCAGGCAGCCATACCAACTTCAGTGATTCTTCTAGACATAAAATGGGAGGGGAAAAAAGATTTTGGATTGAAATGGGGGATGCAGGTTTGGTGTAAAGCAACAAATCCCTTAGCACAGCCTAAATAGAAAGACAACCTTTTAAGGAGAATGCATGTTCTGAGTAGAAAGGCAAGCAGCAACAACAGACAAGACTGGGGAGGAATTCCAATTGCCCCCAAAACGAGCCTCAAATTATGAAAACAACATTTCTTAGCCATACTGGTGAGTCCCTTCACAGTCAAGACTAATAAGATGAATGTGTTTTTATTGGTTTTGTGTTTGTTTTGTGGTTACTGGTTTTTTTCCTTTCTCATACAAATGGCTTCAACTTTCCATTAGACTGTGATTATTGTTATTTTTCAGATTCATGCATAGCTTGTGCCTAAGTACTTTTAAGGACAGAAAAATGTCTACCGTAAGGCAGGAAGATAAAACAAAATGGTGTTCACTGGTCTATAAAATAACAGGAAAATCTTGAAACAGAGCTTGAGATCTCATGTGAAAGCAGTGACCTAAGATGTGAACCCTACAATGAAGTGTGCTCTTGATAAGAGTGGATAAAACAATGTATGCCTGTAAATGAGGGCCAGTCTGCCTGTTTCCCTGCCTCCTTTGGGTGGGTGAACAAGCTGCTGCAGACAAGTACCAAATGTTATTTGAAATGTGACAACTGACCATTTCTGGGAAATAAAATGTCCCAACTTGAGCCCCAGAGGAAGAGTCCACCCCTTTGTAGTGTATCAAGTGCAGGCAGAGAAGCCTAGCTGAGGCACAGTAATTCTTTGCACTCTATGACAAGTCCTGCCAAGAGAAAAATATTGCTCTTCCTTTTCCTTTTTTTTTTTACTACTTTTACTTTCTCAAGAGTTGAAAAAGATAAGAACAATAGAGAAATGACAGCAGTTACTTCAGGAATGTAGAGGGAGGGGAATATCAATTCAGGGAAAATAAGCTGAAGGGGTGTGGTTGCCTCCTGTGAGATCCTTGATGTAGTACCTACCTCAGGGATGGATTGGCTGCAGACCTAGAGACAGCTTTTAAGACCTTGTTTTCCCAGTAATTTTCTTGCGCTCCCTGATATCCCCAGATTTGAAAGTGTAATGCCAAGTAGAATATGTGCTGCTTTCATTTCATGAAAGAAGAAATTTTGCCACTGCTTGTCCACTGCTCGAGGGAGATGGACTTTGTCACTGGCAATTTCCCCACAAGGGTCTTAGCAGGAGGACAGTGATGTGGTGATATCTGCCACAGGGAGGATGCCATGTTCCATCCCTTTCTCTGCAGTGACACTGGTAGAGATGAGATAATTCCTGGGAGCAAGAGCCTCTAATGATGTGATAGGACCACTGAAAGTGCTAGGAGCTCCTGCCTTTATTTTAATCTCTTGAAGGCAGAAAGAAGGCATACAGAGGAGAGAGAGGAAAGGATACTTCTTACAGAGTTCACCAAGTGCAGTTTTCCCAGTGGCTCTAAAGGGAAGTTTGAACTTCTGAGCTGGAGCATTAATTGCCAGATCTGAGGCTGGGTAAGATAAATAAGTGGCACTGTATATTAAAACCTGTCTTTTCACATCTCTTTGGTTGTAATGTGACTTGACATCACAGCATCATACAACAGAGCATCCCGAGATGACAACAGAAATAGCTTGCACAAGCATGTGGAAACACTGAAGCGCCTAAGTACATCAGGGGCTCTGCAAGAGAAGGGACACAACTCAAGCTCTCAACACAAACGGTGCTAACTGAAGTGAAATGAAGAGGTTGCCTTGTGGGGATGTCTCCCAGGGTCATGAGTTGTCACTCACACAGAAACCAAGAGGCCTTGAAAAACCTTCCTGCTGTGACCAAAAGCATCAGGAGGAGCTCTGATCCTTTAAGAGTCACCCAAGCCCTTTTGGGTCCCAAGTCATTTGGAGCTTCTGGCATCTGCTAGGGTGCCTGTGGTATAGCAGAAGCTGAGGCTGGGGGCAAATAACATGGGCGTGCATGGTCAGGGTTCATGTCACTGCTTTGAGACCTGTCCCCATATCTTTAGTCTGACTGATTCTGGTGAGATGTCAGGCAGCCTTGATCACTAATCTCCTCATCTCCCTGGTACTACTGCAGAGGATACTACAGGTGCCTCAAAGTCTCCTAAAAGCGGGGGAAAAATATTTTGTCCCAGTGTTGGAGATGGGGAAGGAAACACTTCAGTGAGTTTATCTCTCATCACTGCACATGTGTAGTTGTTCTGCCCTTTGAGATGTAGCATGTTGCTTTAACTTCCATGTGTCTGCCAAAACGATCTGTTGTGTAACAGGTATTGAAAGGAAAAACTGCTCAGTTCATGTTGTTTAAACTAGATCAGTACTGAAGCAGTCTATCATTTTACTTAATGACATGTAATTAACTGCCAGCCAGTCAACTAAATATTCAGGATCAATATCAGCAGTACAATGGATGAACCATGAGACCAGACATTCAAAAAATGTTACTGTACACAAACAGATTTTGCAACATGGTTTAAAACTAGTCCAAAATTTTGAATTCCACATTCACAAGTAGGATCACACATTAAACAAGGGATGTGCAAACTCCCTTTCTCCTGTGGGACCTGCAAGTGCTTGGGGTTTAGGTGTACCCTTCCCTACAACCCTTACCCTCCCTTCCCTTCCGTTGTCCTTCCCTACAACCCGCTAGTGCCTGTGCCCATGAGAAAGCCCCCAGGAAGCCACACACCTATGCACCCCGTACCAGGCTGCTTGAAGGGTGCTGTGGGGATGCAGCTCTCTCTGGCATGGGCTGAGGTCACGATGTCCCAGGGACAACTCGTCACAGAGTCAATACAAATTGCTTTCCTAACAGTTACACATTGTATTAGCTATTTTAGTATGGTGAATTTGTGTAGTGGTTTAATGGGTTTTATCTGCTGACCTGTTTCTTTCAACTGGTCGCCAAGTGTTTGCACTCAGCTGTTTTGCAGGGTCAATTGGAAAATTTAATAGGGAAATGCTCATTTGGCTAACGCTTGTTTGTGGTCTCTCCTTGTCTCTGGCAGGGTGCAGTGTGCATGTGAGGGGAAGAATTTGTGTGCGAGAGAAAGAGCATGTTTTACAGTAGAGAGAGAATTCACAAAATCAGAGCTGTATTTTCAGTGCCTGGAAGAAAAGATGCTTATTTTGTTACAGTTCTTCTTTCATATGAGTGTAAATACTTAATTCCTCAAAAGCTCAGTACCTGTTTCTTAAATGCTACTTTAACAAAAAGATATTTTCCTCCAAGTGGGTTTTTTAATCTTTAGTGGGAAATTGAATGGATGGGGTACAGAAAATAGTAGGGTAATGATTTTTAAATAGCCCCATCAAATTAGTTATTGCCCTGATGTGTTATAAATACATGAAAATGCTCTGACTGTGTAATGATTATGTTTACGCTCATCTTACTGTAACTGCTAAAGGTTTCTCTGACTTGAAATTAAACTTGTATTTACCTGTGCTCTTCTTATAACCCTTTTTGGCCTCTGACTCAAGAAAGCAAATAAACCTACACTTAGAACAAAACAGGCACTTAAATATTCCAAAGAAGGGAAGTTTTATGAACAGAAGAAAAAGGGAAGTGGCTCTATTGACAGTAGAGATATAGCACTGTGGACATATGAAGGAATTTAGGTGAAACACGCTGTTCCCATATTTTCAGGATCGTGCTCCACAATGAAGTCCCACAGCAAAGTTTGGTTTTACACACACATAGTGCTGGACAAAGTGGGATGGAGCACTGTTAGTAGCACCATATTTCCCAAGTCATTAAGCCAAAGCTGCCTTTTATCTGTCCAAGGGGACAGTTAACAGCTGCTGCGTGGGGGTGGTGTTCTGCTGCTTATGGTGCTGTTCTGGGCCCAAGGGCTGGGGTATGTGTTGAGTAGCGCTTGCAATAAGCATCTCTGAAAGCCAAGATGCAATCACTTTGTTAAATTAAGGCTGATTTCCTCCACTGTTAAAAACAATGTACACGATCACTGCCACCAAGTGATTATGTTTAAATTGAAAGGATGCAGAGGGAATGCCAATTCTTTTGGTCTATATTCAGTCACAGCTGTGAGGGATTAAGGGTTGTTTAAAAATCATTTAAATGCCTGCCAAAAGTTGCCAATCATTAGAACCAATAGGTGCTTATCATTCCAGGCATTATTTGAGATATTGGAAATTACACAGACACAGGCGACCACACTGCTCACACAAAAAGAATTTGTGGGAAGTTCAGGAGAAAGGATTTGGGCTTCTTCCATCCACTTTCAGTATATTCATTGCTGGAAGCCTTTTCACCTGTATCTTCAATCATCTCCATATTTCAACCCAAATCATTCAGTTGCTAGGCCCAGAAATCCTGCCAAGCCTTAGAGTTTAAACTGGAGAAATCTACATGGAAAGTGAAGAGCAGACATTGGTGTTCCTTTCCCTTCACTCCTATATATGTGTGTATGTGTGTGTGCCTATGCATCAGGCTGCAGTGCTGTCATATTTTCTTCAGAACTCATTTTCCAAAATGTGCGGTTTTCAAGCAGACCATCACTTTTCCTTGCAAAACTATGTTTCAGTGGTGGAAATTAAGTTTCTTCTTTTCAGCAAGATGAAGTGAAAATTGGCAGTTTTGCAAAGTAGATTAGTGAAGTAAAGATACTGGGCACTGGAGTAGCTGGCACCGCTGGGTAGGAATTACAGGGTCCATGTGAAGTCAAACACCAGACTTCAGGATTCAAAAGAGTTTTCATTTCACCCCTCTCTTCTCACTTGGTTAGTACTTTTCATCACAAGCTGTATTTTCAGGTGAAGATGTTTTTCCACTTCATTGTTAGCTGACAGGTGTGTTTTTGTGAGAACATTTGAGGAAAATCTGTCCAATTTTCTGTGCTCTGGGAGCAGAGTCCTATTCACTCATCTAACTGGGTTTTGTGTTACCTCCTGCAGCAGGCTGAAAAGTACTTCCCTTGGCACAAAAAGAAAATCATCACAGTTTCTTTCCCTCCCTACCTGTGGATAATGAAAAAGCTCCTAAATCTGCAACTAGAGGTGTCTGTTGTGAGGTTGCATAAGGCACACATTCACGTTCAGCCTGCAGAGAATGGGTTAGATAATGAATTTTGAAAGACTTAAATGTCGCTCACAGTCAATCAGCATCAACCAGGAATTTCGGCAGACCTAATCGACCTTTAGTGACACCACAATGAATATATGCTCTGCCCAAAATAGCTGCCTCTGGAACAATTTGCATGAGAGATATGGATGCATTCACATCAATCTGAGCAGCTTCAGACAGAGAAGCTTAAAAGCTCAAGTGGTGAAACTTTTAATAACTCATCTGAGCTCCCTGCCCCCAACTTTTCCATTAATATTCCCACATTCTCTCCCCTTTAAATAGGAACATTAAGTGCAGATAAATAAAACATTAGGCTGATAAAATTACTTATATTGTGGTAGCAGCTGGAGGCCCTGATAAATACCTCGTGATTCTAGGTCCTGTGTGAACTGGCAGCACAGAGCCAGTGCCGGCTCCAGAGACACAAAGCTAAAGTTTCTGACAAGATACAAGCAGAGAACAGGAGTGAGTTGTAGAAAGAGACAACAAAAAAGGCAGTTGTATTTCCTTCAATTAGTAAACACGAAACACTTGAGGAGTTTTCACTTTATGTTCTTTATTTGTAAAAGTAGACATAAGCTATTATTTATTGAACTATATATTGTAATTGAAGGTTCTTCAGCATGTTTGCTGTTATGAAAAATGACTTTTCAGAATTACAGCGTGAGTGCCAGAGCTTGATACTACTCTGGACTCCTGTTTGTTATTTGTCAACAGGGGAAGTTTATGAGCATTGCTGTTCACAAAGACTATTAACATAACCTTTGGATTTTTTTTTTTAATTATACAAGCACAATTTGCATGAATAATCTGGAGAGTCGGTGAAAGAATTGGCACAGTAACACGGGACACAGCATTGCAGCAAAAGGGTCTGTTTCAGGTCCTAGCAAAGAGTCCCAAGATGCTGGGATCACACAAGCAGTGCTGTTCACAAAAAGTCTGACAAACCGTACGCGTAGTCCCAGGTTCTGTTAGAAAACACAGAGTGAAAATAGAGCATTTAAATTGTTTTTAATACAACTTAGAGCATTCCAGTCTTTGTGACCTCTCATAACTGCACAAGTTGCTCAAGGAGCCTTCCAATATATAGCCACTGAGAAAAATGTGTGTGGGCTGGTGATTGGAGCACAGGAGAAGGTATCTATCCTTTTGTGTAATACAGACACTTCTACAAACTAAATGGAGTAACGTATTGTAATTACTGATCCTTGACAAGTAATAGTGCTATTTGTCCAATATTAACTTGCAAATAAACTTGCATCCATCTTTGGCCTGCTTTCTTAAAAAAAAGAAACCTCTCTGATCACTCTGTGAGTCCCTTCATTACCAAAAATTTCAGAACCATTTCCTCTAAATGCATCCACCTTTGAAAGAAAAGAGAATTCTTAGTTATATTTTGCTCCTGCAAGCTTTATGAATATACATGCCCCAAACCAGCTTTTTAGCATCCCCTATGAGCAAATCTGCCACATGAATCCTACACACAGGAACATACTCTTATCTGTGTCCTCCAGGACAACAGAGGCTTCAGGTGGAGCTTTCATCTTGTTACATTCCTGGAAATCCAGTCACGAGACACAAGTCAGTGGAAACCCGGACTTTGTTGGTCCTGCTGCTCACAGGGGCAACTTGATTTTTAATATGAAGATCAAAAAAAGCTATTAAAAGCCTAACTTTATACTTTGAAATTGGTTCTTTTCTGTGCTGTGTGAAAATTTGCCTGTGGTTATGCTAATCTGGGCTTCCCAGTATGGGAGCTGAATATCCTACTTAATGGTAACCATACTAAGAACGAGTCTCTGAATGGGATCTCCTCAGCACTAAACTATTTTGAAAAAATGCAGAAAATTGTTTTTGGAACTTAATAAAGACTTAGAAGTCCTACTACAGGCACTTCTTTGTGAAGATCTTTGTCCACCATGTGTCAGTTATAGCCGTTCTCCAGGGCTCAGTGTTGTCAGGGTATTGTACGTAGGCTCTGCGTGTGGTTTTCATGTACGGTCCCCTTGATGTAGTTCCTCCAGAAGGAATTTCAGGGCTTGGCTAGAAGAAAATACAGGTGCTCTAGAGGAACATGTCTGCCCCAGGGCAGTCTGCTGCACTTTTGCTCCATGGATCTCAAAGAGCAGCATCTGCAGGGCCTCTGCCTCCCCATGCTGTTACTCCTGAAACAGGGCACAATATGAACTCGCTTAACTCTTTTGGTTGGATTTTACTTTTGCCCACAGGCAAAACGCAGGCTCTCTGCATTAGCATACACCAAGCAGAGAGTGGCAGCTGAGCTACTGAACTGCCACAAAGGGCCTCTTAGGGAAACATCCCCTCTTTCCCTTGGCTTCTTTCTGACCAGACCGACACTCATTAGTTCAAACGATACTGTGAAGTTTGTCACTTTAATGTATTGCCTCCCTTTTAAGTTGGAGTCAGAGGAAATGATACTATTATTATAAGCTTATCTCTTAAAAAAGCAGTAGAAGGGTCACTTTGGAAAACTATAAAAAGATTTTTTTTTTCAGATGAGTTAAGTTTGGATTCTGAAATATCAATAGAAAGTGGAGACACAGACAAAGCATAATAGCAGGTCCAATCCCTCAGTCCATTTCTGACTTTAGAAACAATTCTTCAGGGCATAAAGCCTTTCATAGGCTGGATCCCTTTTCTGTCTGCAAAACTGACCCTCCAACTTGGTGCACATTACAACAGCATTTTTTGTCCATGGGGGCCAGAACAGCTGGGACCAGCCAGATGATTTCTTAAGAACCAGTTGAAACCTTGTGACATTGCCTACAGCGGACATCACAAGTGAAGTGCTTAGGGCTTCACCTGATTTGCAAGCTCTTCTATTTAAGTAGCACAGTGACAAGGGGTAAGAAATTGATGGCTCTCCAGCTCTCATGGTATGTTTGTGACAGGTCACTTCACACAGTGAGGACCAACCTGAATGCCCTGTGAGTGAATTTTGCAGTCATACAGCAGTCATGTAGAGCAGCATAAGGATTTGTTCCACAGCAGCAGATACTGGGACGTGTCGTTTTAGAGGCATTGCATCCAGAAGTGCCAAAGACTGCTACCCCAAAGAAGTAAAGCTCTTATTTTAAACTAGTACCGAGACAGCTTGCTCAGCCTTGAAAGTCGAATGTGTCAGGAGAGAGTGTTAAGCTCAGAGAGCAAACAGAAAACATTGAGATATCTGCTACTTGCAGTTCTCTTATAAATAATGGGAAACAGGGAGAGTGAAGTCCTGCCCCTACAATAAATCTTGAATAGTGGATGGGTGAAGAAAACAAAAAGTAATAAGGAAAAAGCAGTATTTGCAAGCAAAGTATACTAAAGAGAAAAAAAGTTAGTGGTAGAGGAAAGGAGAAAAAAGGTAATTTTATGAAATCGAGATTAACTCCCAATTATTGATCTGGTGGTTCTTCAAGTTCCTAATATGCCAAGATGTGGTCTTTCTTGATTACCAGTTCAGAAAGCACCTCCTTCATTAAATACAGCATGAAAGTGGACTGTAACAAGTGGAGAAGTCACAGACTTTTATATCTTGCTCAGGTATCCAGGCCAAATGGTAGTCATGCTCTTTAGAAGATTGTCCAACATGTCTGTCCTTCACTAATGTACTGTTAACAATGTAACATAAAGTATAATTTGGTAACCAGTTTCTTCTTCTCCTAGGGTTCTCTGGAACGTAACTTAATAACAAGAAATTAATGCATGGAAAGTCAACATAGATCAGAAATCAGGAACAGAGGTAGCTGGAACTAGTAAGACTAGAGAAGGTAAGAGACCTAAGTATTAGAAATATGCCTTCAGAAGTTCACAGAGGGGATTATTGAATACGATGCCTGCGATACCAGGCAATGGGTCTCACGATGACCTAGTGTTAAGGTATGAATCCCCTGGTAACAGTATCTTTCACTTTTATTTCTCTGCCCCTCAGCATTTAGGAAAACAGGAGGCATACCAGCTCACAAGAACATATCCAAGAGATATTTTCCCTAAAATAGAGCTTCCACCTGAAAGGATTCAAGTGCCTTAGCTGGAAGATGTGTCTCACCAGAGAACAATTTGTATTGAAGAATAAACTCAATTTCAAATATATGTTCCTGGTGGAGGGAAGCTGTAACTCAGCTGACACACAACTGATTACAGTGTGTTGTTCCAAACTGCTCCAGAACAAAATTAGCTCTCTCTTTCACAGTAATTAATTGCTTTCCTACAGGTGAAACAACTGTCACTTGGTTTTGAGTAAGTTTCATTAGATGTACTCTTCCCCATCACTGTCGCCATGGCTGAGCTGTTCTACAGTTGATCTGCTCAGCACAACATGCCATGAAATCCTTTCTCCATCACAATCTCAGTGAAATTGTCAACTGAAAGCAGCTGAAACTGAAGCAACAACTGCAAGTAGACGAAGCTAAGTTACCACACTTTTTCTTTCCCTGCTCATCATTCATATGAATGACTGTTTCTAAGAGTCAGGGAGGAAAAATAAATGCTGCAAAGGCTGAGAGAATGAATTGGAGGAGTAAAGGGAACAAGATTTAAATTTTGGAAGGAAGATAGTTGTTATTCAAAGGACCTGACTAGTTGAAAACTCCTCTCTGCCACATTTCACAGTAATCTGCTGCTTTAAAGAAAGACGTAAAGTGCATTTAAGCTATTTTACGAGCACTAAACTGACAGCACTGGAGACCAAAGCCTTCTCTTTAACCTCACAGAACAGAACAGAATGTGGCTCTGAAGCCTATCCCTTGTTCTGCCAAATCATCTTTCCAGGTCCATCTTTCCTGTACCCTCAATACCAACCATAATGTTTAGTGATGGCTTGAAAATGTAAGGTTTGGTTGCTGTGGAATTTGTGCCTAGTAAGCACCTTCTCTCTTCCCTGGCCTTTTCTGTTGCAACAGTGGCTGGCTGTTATGACCATTTGTGGTGTTAGTAAATATAAATCTTCAAAAGATTCAAAAGAATGAGATATAGGGCTTTTCTTGACAGTTTTTCAATGAAAAAATTGGTTTCCCAAACTCAGCATACTATCTTGTGCATTGTGTCTTCTAAATGGGAGGAGAAGGGAAAGTATTGGTATTCCAAAAATTTTAAATGAAAACCGACTTTTTCACACACAGAATCACACACACACACAGAATCCTAGGGGTTGGAAGGGACCTCAAAAGATCATCTAGTCCAACCCCCCTGCCAGAGCAGGGTCACCTAGAATACATCACACAGGAATGCATCCAGGCGGGTTTTGAATGTCTCCAGTGAAGGAGACTCCACAACCTTTCTGGGCAGCCTGTTCCAGCGCTCTGTCAAACTCTAAAACATCCATGTGAGAAGATGAGGTAGATGCAGTTCAGGAGCCTGTGGTCTACATTAGTCCTCTAGGCTAGGCTCAGTTAGTGCCATTTCCTATTTTCCACTAGGATGATGCAACTGATGTGAGGCAGCACCAGCTCGTATCAAAATGATCATGACACATTCTATGAAATCTCATTCCTGTACAAAACTCAGTCTAAAGTGAGAACGGGGGAGCAGGAGACACCTGAACTACAACTTCAGTAGTATTTCATAAATCAAACTTCTGAATTTTTTTAAAAATGTCTTGATTTATTGTAATGTGAAACACTAATTCTCTACATGTTTTTGACAAACAGGCTTGTTTGTATGCATGTCAAAATTTTCTGTGTTGTGTTTTCCACTCAGGCCTGGCAAAACGTAGGCCATGAGCTTTTTTCATGTAAACTAGTAAAATCACAAAAACTCTCAAAAAATAGCTAGCAGGTCAAACTGGCCAAAGCAGACAGCTGATTTTTCCTGTCCTTATAAGAGTTGACATTAAAATTGATATGAAATAATTAACACACTCAATAAAAGCACACTTTTCTTTTTCCAAAATATTACCTACCATGGAACAGATGCAAGAGACTTAATCTAAAAATATCTATTTGGGCAATTTGTGTTGAGTTTTTTGAGCAGAGAATGGTAATTCAAAACACTTCACTTTTGGATTCTTAGCCTTCACACTTTAATCCTCCCCCACATGCGTGCGCTCATACACACACTCATAAACTTTCCTCAGATGTGGATGCCCTTTAATCTTGGGCCTGTTTCACTTCCCAGCATGAAACTGATTTAAAAAAAACCCAGGGATGTGCGGAATGCATGAGTCAGGGTTTTGTCTTTGTTAAAGTGCCTTGGCTCTTCACTCTGTGACAAGATTTTGCTTTTAAGGAGCAGTACCCAAGCCAGGAACTCTGAAATAGGGTTTCATTTTACACTCTTCCATGATCATGGAGCACAAACAGTAAGCTTCATCTGCCATAGACCTGAGGAAGGAGTAGGATCTTCCGCTAAAGATAAAAAAAATGGGCAGACCTCCCAGCTGTGCCTGCACCATTCTCTCTCTCAGGCACAGTGCCATTATTCACATGGCTAGGGGCAAGAGAGGACTTTGAATTTATTTTCAGAATGAGCTGGTTGTCCACATGTTCCAAGATGGTGCAACCTTCCCTACTTGTCGTGAGTGTGAAATCAGTGGGGGATCACACAAGGATTTGCAGGATCAGGATCTATGACAAAAGATCAGACCCCAGAAGTCCACACCCCAGGGCAATTTGGAAAATTGATAAGACATGGGCTGCCTGTCTCTGGAGCAGAGGCTGGTGCAGGGGATGCCCTGTCTTAAGTATGCTAAAATCATTGGATTAGCAGACTCGCTTTTCCTTCCTTACTTCTCTTTGTGCAGTCAGCCTTCAGGCTGAAGGTTGTCTTGGCATCAATAGAAGAAGTGGTGAATCTATCACTTCCCAATCCACCCCAATCCAGAATAGCCTGGACCCTGGTGGTTAGACATCTCTTAAGAAAGAAAGGTTCAATTCCCACTTCTGTTCAAGCTTCTCGCTTGAAGGAATTCAGTGAGGTTGAAAAGGTTATGAAAAGGTTACCTTCAGTAAAAGAGGGGCAAATTTTAGAATGTGCCTGTCCCCAGTATTACCTGATACCTAAGCCTAAGTCTGAGCAATCTGGGTTTAGTTGGCATCGTGGCCAGCAAACCAGTTCTTCTGTTTCAAATTGTCTCTTTCTCTGCACATGCTGTTTTGGATCCAGGGGTCAGATGCCTAAAGGTTACTCTTTTCAAGACTCTGGGTCCACATTCTGGTGTCCCTGAATTCTTCCACACAAAGTACGGGGTATAACATTCTATTTTTCCTGGTTTTTTACCCAGTATACAAGAAAATCTTTTTTCAAGATTCATTTGGTGAATTGTAAATAAAGTGAAACATTAAAATCGTGAATCTCCAAATTCAGATAGAGGCTCTTTCAGCTTTGGAACTGCACAAACAGGCAGCGAGTAGGCACTGGGCAAAGGGACACCTACATATTATGCCTTTTCATTTGTTCCATGAACCAGTAATTAGGACCCTTGAACAAATCACACCAGCATTATGAGTCACCAGAGGAGCACGACAATGCATACATAATCTGTGAGAAATTTGCTTGCTCTCTGGCAACCTGAATTAAAAAAGATGAAGCAGTGGGGAGGCATTCTTGTTTTGTGGTTTTTGTTTGAAGTGAGGTTATACTGAGGAAAGTGGTGATAAAAATGGTACTTCATGCACTAGGTCTCCCTGCCTTAACGACAGCCCTGATTTTTACTGTCACAAATAAAATCTTACTAGTGTCAGTACTGTAGTCAGGCAAAAGTGAGCTCTGTTCCATGTTGCCACATCCGTCACAAAAACACTCCCCCTCCTCCTTTTTGACTCCAGAATCATTGTTGTTAGTGATGATGTATGAAACAGAAAGCACATAACTTGATTATGAGAAATTGCTTTGAACTTGTATTTGCTGGCAGGTGAAAGCCTTATTTTTGAGTTTTAAATGAAGCGTGTTTGGTATGGAAGTCGCTGAGAGGGAATAAATAGGGAACGCTAATAATTCATTTTACGGACTCACTTTTCAGACCATAACTATACTTTAAAAAGGAAAATGGGCTGAATTTAAATGCTGATGAAAGGCCCTAGACTGACAGTCCTGTGGAATAATGTACTCAAGACACTGTATTCGTTGTTTCTACTACAGTAGGAGTTCTTTGGTAATTACCAGTCAGGCTGAGGGCTATGTTTCCCCCTCCCTTCAGGCTCCTAGCTTGTGTCAGAATGCCATCCTCACCATCGTGAACTCCAGAAGTGGTGGCAGGCCAGGCAAAATGACTGTAAATGGGCATGTTAACCTATCTATCATGTGCACTTGTGGTGCAGTGACTTCAGGTAATAACAACAGCAATCTGTGCTTCCCCAAAATGGCCATTTGAGCTGACAGGTGTGCTCAGGATTAATGCAACCACACGCCTTGCTCTGATCAGCAACTTATTGCTGGTCAACCTGTTGGTCCAGCAGCTGTATACTGGGAGAAGCAGGGCAATTACTGCATTTTCATCCTGTCTTATCTCTTTGTCCTGTTTGTTTTTTTCAGAGTGCAAGACAGAAGCAACTGAAATGGTGGCATTTCCGAGAACCTCTGTCCACAAAGAAGCTAACCTGAGACAATAAGCTTGATCAGGACTAATACTGGAAGGATTTACAATCACCTTATCCTCGGCTTGTTAGGTCTACTGGGGGGAAAGGGAACAAACTCAAAGCTTCACAGAGTTTACAGTGAACAGCCTCTCCAAGAAAAGTATTGCTGTCAACCCTCACGGGTGAGTTGAAGGACAGCGGAGTTTGCTGACTACTTGGAGATGATCTCTGTCTGTATGAGTCATGCAAGTGACATCCTTTGCATTGACAGAAAAGACAACATGCAGCTGAGAATCATTGAGATGTTACTAGCAGAACAAGCACAAGTCTACAGCCTAAAATGTTCACCTGTGTGAGAAAGGGAACCAGGGATGCCAATTTTCAGTAGAATTTGCCTTTATAGGATGATTCATTTTTTAAAAAATTGAATTTTTATTAGCTCCATGTATACTTGCAGTATTTATTTTCTTCTTAGACCTCTTGTCCCACTGAAGTGTTGGTGATGACGTCACCTCCATGTGATCCCAAATTGAACTGAACTGTAGAGAAAAGATGTAAAGAAAACCTTTTGTTTGGCTCCCACTCCCTCTTCTCTCCATTTAATTTTATGAAACTTGGATGTGGTCTTTTTGAAATCTGCATCCCTCTCTCAAATGTAGTGAAGTCCACAGGTAGGTCTAAAACTTCAGGGAAGAAGCAGCAGCACAGAGACACACATAGACCAAATGATCACATTAACCTCATTTCTGTTGGAAATCAGACTAAAACGTATTTCTAATATCATAGAATCATAGAATCACAGAATCATAGAATCGTAGAATCATAGCATGGTTTGGGTTGTAAGACACTTTAGAGATCATCTCATGCAAACTCCCCTGTCATGGGCAGGGACACCTCCCACTAGACCAGGTTGCTCAAAGCCTCATCCAACCTGGCCTTGGACAATGCCAGGGAGGGGGCACCCACAACTGAGCAATGTCTCACCACCCTCACAGGAAAAAATTTCTTTCTAATACCTAATCTAAATCTACCTTCTTTCAGTTTGAAACTGTTACCCCTTGTCCTATCACTCCATGCCCTTGCAAAAAGTCCCTCTCCAGCTTTCCTGTAGCCCTTTCTGGTACTGGAAGGCTGCTCTAAGATCTCCCTGGAGCCTTCTCTTCTCCAGGCTGAACAACCCCAACTCTTTCAGCCTGTCTTCATAGGAGAGGTGCTTCAGCCCTCTGATCATCTTCATGGCCCTTTCCTGGACTTGTTCCAATATCTCCATGTCCTTCTTGCGTTGGGGACTCCAGAACTGGACACAGTGCTGCAGATGGGGTCTCACGAGTGCAGAATAGAGGGGGAGAATCACCTTCCTCAACCTGCTGGTCACACTTCTTTTGATGTAGACCATGATACAGTTGGCTTTCTGGGCTGCAAGCACACATTGCCAGCTCATGTTGAGCTTTTCATCAACCAACACCCTGAAGTCCTTCTCCTCAGGGCTGTTATCAATCCAGCTTTTGTTTATGCTTGAGACTGCCCCAACCCACGTGCAGGACCTTGCACCTGGCTTTGTTGAACTTCATGCAGTTTTCACAGGCCCACAAACCCTGTCAAGGTCCCTCTGGATGGCATCTCTTCCCTCCAGCATGTTGACCACACCCCACAACTTGATGTCATTGGCAAACTTGCTGAGGGTGCACCTGATCTCCCCATCCATGTCACTGACAAAGATATTAAACAGTGCTGGTCCCTATACCCACCCCTCTGTGAACCACTACAAGTCACTGCCAGATGCTACAGTGAAAGAGAGTGACCTGAAGACAGACACATGCTCAAAATTCCACCAGGTCCAGCTTCACTTTTCTGGCAGCTATTAGATGAAATGGTGGTGGCACAGTGCTCTTGCATGCATGCACACACTTGTCAAAGCCTAAAAGGGGACAGGTTCCCGAAGGAGCTATAAAAGGTGTGGGGAATATGCTTCTTCCAAGACAGATAGTCAGCCAACCAGCCCATCTGGGACTTAATCCTTCCAACGCTTCCCATGTAATTCTATGTTGCTGCATAGTATTGCCATTTTCACTTTCTCTCTATTTTCCCCAAGGTTTAACAGATACTCTTTGTGACTTTTGGATGAGAAGTGTTTCGCTTATTCTCCTCTAGTCTGAAGAAGTATAAATTTCATGCATTTTCACATTTTGCATACTGTTGGGGGAAAAAACCCAACCTCCACCTTTTTTTCCTCCATGATTTATATGACTTGTCTCCTCTGGGTTCTAGCTGTGCATTATGCCTCTCACTTTCTGCCTCTATTTTATGACCACTGAGCCTGTTTGGCAAGTGTACACTTTACATTTGTATATTATAGCACACAGAGGTCTGCAAATGTTATGAATCTGCATGTGGATCTGTGACATCCTACAGTCTTTCACAGTGTTCAATGGGCTCTTCACAAAGATTTGCATTTTTGTCTGCTGCCTGGGCATCATAAGTGTTTTTCAGGTTTGTTGAAATTCTGACCCACTGTACAATGCTGTCATGGAAGCAGATAGATAATATCTTATTTCAGGTAACCCTTGTTGCTATAGTCCAATGATCCCCAAAGATCCGTTACCGTGAGACTTTGCACTTTGGAAGGTGAAAAATTGAGGCTAATAGGGAAGAGCAAAAAAAAAGTGTTGCCTAGGGTATGCTCAGAGTCAGTGTAGCACCACCAGGCAGAGGGTCCTGCCCTAGAGCTTTGATATAAAGAAAGTATCTGCTTCTCTACTTGGCGTGGGAGCCCTTCAACATATTCAGTATCTTAAGGACTGAATTTGTCCAAAAGTGCAAGTTTTCCAGCAGCTTAACACTAGCCTGAAACTTCCCAGTGTTATCACTGTGGATTTGAGAATATACAGATTGTATTTCTCATAAACCCACACAGGGAAAAGCTTGGTCCCATTTGTAAACTATATCTGAATTATCCTGGTTTTCAATAGGGAGACAGGATGAACTTTTAGAAGCGTGGTTGTACTTAAAAGCAAATGGCAGAGGTTTGGTTTTTAGAGCAACAGCTATTTCAGGTTAGCTAGTGAATTGTTCATAGCTAGATCAATGAAATTTGTGTTGAAATTACACGTTGATCTTAATTTTTTAATAAGCTTTTAGATTTCCATTTTTATCTTGTTAGTATTGTCTACTATTGCATTCAAACACCATCCCAGCACTGCCAGCTACTTTCACTTTCTAGTAGAAAGAAGGACCAGATGGAGCCTATATAAGAAAGTCTGTGAAGGGAAAAATAACTTCATTTTGTGGTAAGTGGGGGGAGGTTAAAACTTTTGTTAATGGTGTCTGTAAGTTGAAGAAGTTGTCCATAGTTCATTTTTCAGGAAGGAAGCTAATATGACTTTTATTAATGATGTTGTTAGTAGCCACAGAGAGTTTCAATCTTTTTTGAAGTAATAGTATAGGGGGACAGGTTTTTGAAGGAAAAGGACAGGATTGTCTGGTCATGTAGCTATTAATACAAGTATCTGTGTAATTACTTTGCTTGAGAGTATCTCTGCTTGCATATATTGGGCAAATTAGTCTGTTGCACTTTACTTCTGAAACATGTTAGGGCTGAAGGTTTAGCATAAATAAATGCCGTGTTTATTCAGACTCATGTTTCGAAAGCTCATTTGAGATGTTGCCAACAACACATAATTTTCAGAGTTTTAATTTGTAGAAGTTGCCCTTTTGTTCCTGTAATACATCAATGATGTCAAAGAAGACATGACAGTCATTACTGGTCTTTTCAAGCTTGCTCTATTTCTTATGAAGCAAGGTATTTTTCCTTCGTGTTGGAATTCTTGTTTAACAGAGGTCCATCAGGTATTCTGTCTAGATTTGAGCATTCTGGATCTTTCTCCATTTAAACTCTCCACAGTTCATGCCAATTTTTGCTTCTAGTGTGTTCAGTGTTGCTAGTTTGGTAATCTAGGGTTGTATCTAATTACACTTTTGGAAAAAATATTCAAGCAGAATATAATTGCTCAAATTGGATTTGGGGCAACATGTTAAGCTATTTCCTTTCACTCACAAAACAGGTATTCTCAGTAACAATATATTTTTTGTTGGAAATACACGAGTCACCAGGCACTACTGAGCGAGATACACTATAAAAATAGCTGCAAGACCTGTTTTTTTACACTTCCATGTAGCGATTTTAAAAGTTCCTGACTTGAACAAGGTTAAAAGGGTGAGAAAGGTTTTTATAAAATCACAGAAGACTTTTCAGATGGGCACACAATACTTTTGGTGGCTGTTTAATCTGACAGATTGCTTTTAGTTCTGAAGGCATTTTTACCTCTTACCCACTTTAATGAAGAAAAGGTCATAATAATGCATGTCCTTTGCTTTGTGTTATCTCCCAGACTGATTCCTCTTTTTTGCTGGAAAATTTCTCGTGTCTCTTGTTCTTCCTAATTTTCTTGTTTATAAAACAAAAAATGTTAGGAATACACAATAAGGAATTCCACTTTGGATAACTAAAATGTAAAGATTTATTGCTCTATTCGTCTGTATGTACAGGCACGGGCCCACTTACAGATTTGCCAAGAAAATCCAGGAGAGCAGACAATAAAGACCCCAGGAAACGCACATTAAAACACTGTCCAGCTTGTTTGCAAGTCTGTGTGTTCAGAACTGCCAGAATAACCAGTTATTGCTTCTTGTAGCCATGATGATGCAAACCCAGATTCTGAGTAAAATCTGAGAAGCCCCTGCTGTGACAAGATCGTGCATTTGCTGAGACTGCAGTTCACTTGTAGGCTGAAAAGAGCCTGGCCACACCAGGAAAATAAAGCACAATTGACATTTTCCTGCTGGGACCATTTGCTACCCCTTAGGGCTGCTGAACTCCGGAGCTATTTCTCTCTGATTCTGTAATAGCCATCTGTTAATAGTGTGTTTAGCACATTGCACTGGGAACAAGAGGGTGACAGGGTGGTAGTTGAACTGTATATATGAGGAACACAGCAGAAACATGTGCTTCCTGCTCTCAAGAGCCTGATAACAAAACAAAACAAAAATGCCATTGAGAGCTGTTGTTGCAGTGGAACAAAGCGTAATAAAAGCTCTTCAAAGAGCCATCTGGACTGTGCTAAGGATGCTGCTCCATGCTAAATACCCATCCCTTGGCAAGCCTGCGTTATGATCAACGTCTAGGGTTCTTCGATCTATTCCAGCAGTCTCAGGCTGGAGAGCTGCACGAGTTGACAGCAACTGATGTCTTTGGAGGTCTGATTGCAGACTGCACTGACAGGCTCAGGCCCGCTGTGAGAGGAAAGAAAATGTTCTTGATGCCTTTTTACATACTTATTTTTGCATGTTTTGGAAGAAGAGCTGTAGCATCTTTGTCTTTTTTCTATCCACACAACTGGGTTTGGAAACAAGGTATGGTCTTGAGGAGAATTTTGCTAACTCCATTGGATGACAGACTACCTCTATTCAGCACGGCAATGAAGGTCACACTGATTGCAGTGAAGAAAAGGCTTTACCTCTATTTGTAAAGGTCAGCAGAAAGACCAATAGCAATAGAGAATAAATCACCCTATAGGTTTGTTTTTCTTTCAGTGATGAAATCCAGTTACTCTATAATCCATGTCTGCTGAAAGGTGATGTTTGAAACATCATTGTTCTTTCTCTGTCTTGAAATCAATTGTCTTCAGCATTTATTGACAGTTCCTATTCCCAAGAGCAAAAATAAAATATTAAATGATGCTCAAAGTCATTACCCTTTTACCTTGGACTAACCCATCTTCCCCTGTGTTTGCTGGCAAGCCTTCAACATTGTGGATCCAGCCCTTAGTGCTGTAGACTTAACTCTCTCATTTCTGCAGCCTCCTCCCCATGGAGAACGCAGACAGAGCCAAAGAAACTGGAGTGGCTGCAATACCCCTACATCACAGAGTTCTTGTCCCATGCACAGATTTGTTGGAGCTACTGGCAGTTGATGAAGGCTGTAAGGTTAGCCTAGACTTTCCAAGAGATCCAGGGCAAAGGAATCTTCAGATAAGGAAGATTTGAGAGCATCTTTGTGCCTTTGAATAACTTATTCCTTAGACAGTTTTTCATGTCCATCAGATGAAGTTTGCTGTCCAAGTACAGGAGTATTGCTAGAGAAGACCTTGTTGGGGAAGATTTACATTGTCTCCTCAATGTGTACAGCTAGCAGTGAACCATGTACAGTCTCAGTTGCCAAGTATTAGCAAAAAAGGATGCAGGTTGCCTCTAAGATCTCTTTCTTGAATTTGTGACATTGGCAGAAAGAAAAATCATTTATCTTTTGTTCTCTTTTTAACTAAGTAAATCTGATCTACAAATCATGCAATTACTGGCCTTTTTTTTCCAGACAGAGCTTCCCTTAAAGGGAGATATTGTACTTGCAGCTTTGAAAACCAAATACCAGTTATGAAAGGAGTACAACAAATTAAAAACATTATTAGCATGAGAATTAATGAAGCTAGAGCCTTTATTAGGTCTGTCCAACGTCCAGAAACCCGAAGGGTATTTGCAATGATAAGAGTTAGTGACCTGAAAAGATTAAGCATTACCAGCTAATTACAATGTCCTTAAAGCAGGAATTCTTTGCATTAATACTGATATATTGGGGTTTTTTTTTAAATATCGGGCTTTTGCAGATCATCAGAACTACAGTCCACAAAGTGTATAGCTAGTGCCTTTTCTATTCACTGATACATATCACATCCCTGTGCCAATCATAGTAATTGCCTGTATGGGAAAGTACCATTATGAGAGCACTTAAATGTGTTTGTAACTATTTCTAACTCATCTGTAGCTGCTGGGAATGAAGAAAGGGAGCCAGAACCATGTGAACAGGCAGCTGCTGTTGGCAACCAGTCCCACGTGCTCCGTGGGACACAGTCTGAGAACCTCTGTGTTGGAGCAGGAGGCTAGGTCACAGCTGCATCTTACGTTCAAAAAAATTGCCAGAAGGGTTTTGCCCACTGAGGCGATGCCAGAGGAAAGTAATTAAAAGCTTTATGACTGATTTTGCTTATTACTCAGTTGTGCATCTTCAGGTGTCTTGAAGCTTTAGCCTAGGCTCTTCTTTACATCATAAGTTATATTTTCTAAGTCCACTGTCATGAATCCTCTCTGGGACAGCTGGTGAATCTGATAATTAAGAGGACTGCCAAGATTGTCTGTCCCAGATCCTATCTCCAGTATTGCCCTGTGATGGATAGAAAGAATATGAGAAACAGGACACATGGAAGGTGATCCTTCCTCCAGACATACCCCTCCCTCTTCAAGAGAAAGTAAGTTTGGAAGCTTGAACAGCTGACTGTTAAAATCCATCACAAATACACAGAATCATAGAACGGTTTGGGTGGAAAGGGACCTTAGAGATCACCCAGTTCCAACTCCCCTGCCGTGGGCAGAGACACCTCCCACTAGACCAGGTTGCTCAAAGCCCCATCCAACCTGACCTTGAATGCTTTCAGGGAGGGGGCAGCCACAATTTCTCTGGGCAACCTGTCCCATACCTTTGGTTTGGGTTTGACCCCATTGCTGGCAGCAGCAGTTGCCTCTGTTGATGTTCTATTATACTGGAAAATGTCAGTTTTGATTAAATATCTTGTTGCATTCTGCAAAGCTTTGTCCGAATCCCAGAATATTTATGTAAGTGTCTGTGATGTTGCTCTTCCAGCACTCTCTCCCTGTGTTAGTCTGAAGTGCATTCTGGCTGGCATGTCCCTTTCCAGCAGGACTTGCTGGGCTGGTTACACATCTTTGTCACTAGCACCGGGCAATCCTGTCAGTATTTCTTTTACCACTAGTGCTTGAAACTACCTAGTAGGAGGCCTTTGAACCAAATAGGCTGCTCGTTGCTTTTTAGTAGGAACTTCTCTTGGAACAATTCAGATGTACTTGACCACATGCATCACATATCCTGCTGCTCACCCTCAGAAGACCATTGGAATGCTGAATGAGAGAGGAAATCAGTAAACTCAATAATAAAAGCTATTTTTCTGCTCCAAAGGTAGGAGGAATTCAATGAAGATTACACCAATCCAACTAGGAAGAAGATGATCTTATGTATGTCTGGGGGACCATCCAACAAGTGCTAAAATAAAATGAAAGTAATTATACCCAACTGTCTTCAAACCAATGTTTTTAATTTGATATGAGCAAAACCCTACCCTGTAGCTCCCTGAAGATACCACACTCATACATCAGCCTTCCTATCTGCTTGAGGATAGGAAGGCTCTGCAGAGATCTGGACAGGCTGGATAGATGGATGGAGGCCAACAGGAGGAGGTTCAATAAAACCAAGTGCCAAGCCCTGCACTTGGGCCACAACAACCCCAGGCTCAGGGAAGAGTGGCTGGAAAGCTGCTCAGCAGAAAGGGGCTGGGGGTGCTGGTTGACAACTGGGTGAATATGAGCCAACAGTGTGCCCAGGTGGCCAAGAAGACCAATGGCATCTTGGTCTGCATCAAGAATAGTGTGGCCAGCAGAAATAGGGCAGTGATTGTCCCCCTTTACTCAGCACTGGTGATGCTGCACCTCGAGTGCTGTGTTCAGTTTTGGNGGTGAAGGGACTGGAAAATATGTCATGGGAAACAACTGAGGGAGCTGGGGTTGTTCAGTCTGGAGAAGAGAAGGCTCAGGGGGGACCTCATCACTCTCTACAACTACCTGAAAGGAGGTTGTAGTGCGGTGGGGGTTGGTCTCTTCTGCCATGCCCATAGTGAAAGGCTGAAAGGAAACTGCCTTAAATTGCATCAGGGGAGATTCAAATTGGACATTAGGTGATTAGGTGTTGGAATAAGTTTCCCAGGGAGGTGGGGGGGTCTCTGTCCCTGGAGGTGTTCAAAATGTGTCTGGATGTGGCGCTGAGTGATACGGTTTAGTGGTGATGTACGTAGGTGATTGGACTGGATAATCTTGAAGGTCTCTTCCAACCTTGATGATTCTATGATATAGGATTTCACATTCCTCTGATTTGTTCTGGTTCATCCATACTCAGTCATCATGTCATCACTGCATAGAAAGAATATTTCATGGGTGCAGTAACTAGTGGGTCCCACACCCCCAAGGCTCCTTCAGGGAGCAATGCAAAAGGTCAGAAGAATCAAGAAACCTTTAAAGGAGACCTTTAAAGAAGAATCTTTAAAGAAGGACCTTTAAAGAAGGAATGGCTCAAATCAGGAGTGGATGAGAACTGGTAATGGCCCAGCTGATGAATAAGTAACAGCAGCTGAGTCAAGTTACAGCAATGTAAAGGCTGTTCTAAATAATGGTGGGAAGACAGACTGGGTTTCCCAAGGTCCCTTGTACATCCCTATCCTTCAGAGGTCATCTGTCCCTTTGAATCCTGGACTCCAGCTAAGGGTGTATGTAGCCTGTGATCTAGGCCCCTTTTGGAAATGCCGGACTTGTTCCTGGAAGTCATTAGCAGCCCGTGCAAGGAGTGCTTGGCTAAACTTTATCTTGAAAATGGTTGGGGTGCGAGCGCAGTGAGAACAAGAATTCTCTTTCCATAGATTTTCCTAGAAGCCTTACAAGGGAGATCTGGGAGGGGATGGAAACACTAATCAAGTAGAACAAGATTATAGATCAGTTGTCAGACTGGCAAACAAATCTTTCCTCCTTTGGACAGATTGCTTGCTGAGGATCATTAGCCATTTAGGACATATTTTTTTCTTTTGGTTGCAATTCCTTTCAGACCTGCTGATATGAATGTGAAACACCATTACGACAAAATAATATCCCATTTGTTTTCTGAAACCAGTCTTTCAGTTCTGATTAGAGAGAAGAGGCATCTTGTTGTAATTTAATGTACTCAGTGGCTGTGAGAGTGGGCTGCTCTGCAGATACATTTCAAGATCTCAGTAAACACCAGAAATGTAAACAATGCTCCTACCACTCACACTTTAAGCTAGTCTTATATTTCCAGGCAAGAGTGTGCTCGGACTTAGCTGTCCATGCAGAGTAATGAAAAGGAAAGAGAAATCCCTCTCTCCTGTAATATCACTAGACTAGCTTTTGGGAAGGGTACAGCAAAACTGAGGCAGTTTTAACTGGAGAGTGCTTTTAAACACAGTAGATTATGGTCCTAGCATGCATACATGGGAACATTGGCTTCATTTCTGACTCTACAGTCTAAAATGAATGATTTTACTGTTGTGTACATTCAGCAGCTTCTTCAAAAATACTTGTATGTGATTCCTCTGTCCAAACTTTGCTGAAGAAAAAATATGAATTATATGAGTGATCAGTGGTGCCCAGTGACAGGACAAGGGGCAGCAGACACAAACTAGAATGTGGGAATTTCCATTTAAACATGAGGAAAAGCTTCTTTACCTTGAGGGTGACAGAGCACTGGAACAGGCTGCTCAGAGAGTTTGTGGAGTCTCCTTCTCTGAAGACATTCAGAACCTACTTAGATGTTGTTCTGTGCCACCTGCTCTGGGTCAACCTACTTTAGCAGGGAGTTTGGACTGGATGAGCACTTCCAACCCCGACTATTCTGTGATTCTGTGATTCTGTGATTCTGTGATCTTAGAACTAGGATAAGTGTAGTAAGCACGTTTATCTGTCCATATTCTACTTGGTGCAGGAGAGTGCCAAGTGATCAAAATAGAGCCATTACTTCCACCAGCCACCTACTGAAGAGTCCTGTATTCTGTGGCAGTAATGATTTAGTTATATTTGATTGTGAATGTAATTTTTCTTATGCAGTTATTACAGTAATACAGTCCCTAGAATGAACAAGCACATAACAAACCTCTGAAATAGGGTAGGATTATTCCCATCGGTACAAAAGATGGACTTCCTGAAATGGATATAGCTGTATCTCCATAAAGGAAGTGGTACCATTGTGCTGTCTTTGAGAAGGGATTAAGTTACCTAAACATGTGCTTCTGATACTCTTAGGTGTCTAAAATGGTACTTAGTATCCTTGCAGGGGGCTGGCAAACACATCAGCAGATTCCCAGGAGACCCACAACCCTCTGGAATCATAGTTGGAGAGCAGGTGGGCTTTGTCAGCTTTGGAAACCTGAAGCAAAAAAAAGTCTTAAGGCAAAGTCTGCCCCACTGAGTGAGGACATTGAAGGAGGTGTTGAGTGACACAGGAAAAATGAGAGGATGAACAGAAGAAGGGAAAAACTGGGAAAATGGAAAATCACTGTTGTCTTGAATGTAAAGAGAAGCTTGTATGAAAGTCAATGACTCACGGTCACCAAGACGTATGACCAAGAACAAAAGCTGATTGGAAAATTGTTTTTTTACCAATATATTTTCAGGCAGAAAATGAACAAACCCAGACTGAAAATCATTACTTGAGGCTTTAACTGAAAAAAATAAATAATAAAAAAAAAATGAACCACCTACCACATCTAAACAAATACTGGTTGTCATTATTGGCAAACAAGAAAGGAAAACTGAACAAGCATCTTCCTCCCACCCTTAGATTTGATCATAAATGGACTTTTCAACAGAAATATCCATGCTGATGGAAAAAGTCAAGGCAGGGGGACAGATCACCATGAATTAAAAATTTCAGTTACTTTTTGGTTTTTCTTTTTGCAACGTTTCCTGAAGCAGGACCAGCTACTCTATAATCCTTGCTCAGGTCAGCATCCAGAGCACAGGCTGGGCTTTAACAAACAGCCCTAGTGATCCTTTTTGTGCATCTACACTGGATGAGCACAATGTGTATTCTACAAGTATTGTGCAGGCCCTCAGGAGCTTCATGGACTCTCTAAAACCTACAGCACAGCCAAAGTTGTCTTGAAACTGAGCTGTACCTGATCCTAGCAGAGGTATGATCCCAGCATTAACCAGTGATGATTGTGGTACCCAAGGGTCACATCTTCCCATTGTACTCCCTTCCACTTTCTCCAGCAGAGTGCTGTCTAGTGAAGTCCAGGCAGGCTATATTCAATATTATTCAAAATTAACTAGTTAGATCCAACCCATCTAACATCCATAAACAGGGTGTCTTTCCCAGTTCTCTCCATTTTCTCACCAGTGAGATGAGAACCTCCAGAGATGGCTTACACCATCTGTGAGCAAGTTTTTAAGATGATCAGGAAGAAAGCCCTGTTGAGAAGCCTCAAGAAGCACAGCAAAACCCTACTGAGGTTAATCCCACCCTTAGTGTTAAGTCCTTATGTTGACACAGTTTGTAACCCCCAGGAGCCCTTCCCCATCTCTGCAGATCCACCACATACCTTAATGACAGACCGTCATCCACTTCATATGTTGGCCATCCCTGTAGATAACTTGTCATCCCACTCCCCCTGTTCCAAAGGTTCACTCATGTAGGCTGGATTTGCAAATGCCTCTGTTAGCTTACTGAATCAGAATTAATCTCTGTTTTCTGTAAAGAAGGAAGGTTAAGTGCCGCACTTGCTACATACAACTGGTGCATGTTGTATTCCTGCTTCACCTCTGCTTCCAAGTGATTCACCCACCTGGAAGGGCTAAGTCTGAAATGCATCTTCACCAGCTGTCACTTCCCTCAGGAGTGGGATGCAGGCAATATCCTACCCCATCACCAACAGCAAGAATAAAGGCAGCAGCTTTGAAGCAAGCATAAGGAGACTAACCAGTTTCCTGATATGTCAGTAATCTGCAGAAATAGAAGTTGTAACAATTAAAAGCAAAAAAAAGAGGGTACTGCTTAGCTGTGACTGGGTCATACAGCCTGCAAGCACCGCTGGCGCACTGGGCAGAGTGAAGGCAGTGGGCCCCAATTTTCCTCTCACAGCAGCTTTACAGGATGATAAAGTTATTCTTGGTTGCAGTAAGCAAAAAATGTATTGGTGCTGTGGCTTGTGACTGAGGAGCGCTCTGCAAGGTTTTTGTTTTTTTTTATCACTTCATTGTTAATGGAGTTTTTTCAGAGTGTTCTTGTATACAGTGGCGAAGTCTCATTATATATTTAAGTGCAATTACTGGATCAGTTCCATTCTCACACAATACCTCTCTTCAGCACTGCATTTCCCTCATTCTCTTTTCTTGCATTTGCTAAGCAAAATCATCAGAGGCCAGATTTGTTAATAGATGTACGATAGCCCTTTAAAGCTCAAGATTCCTGTAAATTTAGCTTCATCCCTGCCAGATGTAAAATTGCTTGTTATCTCAAGTTGAGCATGACTCCAGGAGAATGGAGGATAAAAAGAAACAACCAGGAGATGTGGAAGGAAATAATGAGGGAACAGGTGACACAAACTGATTGGCACTTGGGAGTAGTTAAAACAAGATTGAGGGAGATAGATGTATATTTTTTAATGTATTTCTTCCCAGAGGAATCTCAAGTTTTTAACACAAATCTTGTGGCCCCTGCATGTGAGTGTGTTTCTAAAAGAGTGATACAGAAAGAAAACCAGTTTTAAAGTATTTCAAATGTTAAAGAACAGCAACTTTGGAAATTGACAAGACTGAGATAAACACATCATTTTTGCGTGATATTTCCTGATGTTCTTACGTAAAATGTACCCTATACTTCCAAGAAAGTTAAACTTTGAGCAATATACAGTATGTAATACAACATGAGTTTCTCTGGCAGACATTTGGAAAGGAGAGACCCCAACCACACCTGGGAGAGGGCTTCCAGCAACGCTTACCATACACGCAATTCCAAAGGGTTGCTATAACAACATGACACATATATTCTTATATAGCTTTCCTTTGCTTATTTTTGTCATCACTTTTCAGAATATCAGTTGCCATAACAACAGAACATAGTAACTTAAATGCCACCTTTCTTGTATATTTATGCAATATAGTTAAAGGTATGGGGCATGGGCTTGGGACAAGCTTTGGGTGGGATTAATTCACACCTCTCCCATGAATCATCCCAATGATATCACTAGAAGTAAAAGTGAATTCATATAGGACCAGCTTTGCCTTGACACTGCTTCTTGCAGCTGTAAATATACTTAACTTTGCAATGCTTCTGTTGTTAAGTGTTGATGAGTCTTCTAAGTTATAAGCTATCAGCATGGCTCACTCTTTGGATCTTCTTCTAAGCTGTCATTTCTATTAATTACAGTTGTGTTTCTATTCTTATTAACTAAGCTGATCACTCTCAGAGGAATATGAGACTCTCCTTAGTGGAGCAGAGAGTTGAGACATTCAGCCTGCTATCCTGCCTTTCAAAGGAGACTGGCAAGCAGGTTGTCAGCTCTGCATCCAGCTTTTTCCACAACTATAGTGGTGTGACCTAAAATCAGCTTGGAGAGATAATGATGTCTCTCCATGTAGATGGGGATATGTCCCTGAATCTCCCTTCCACACAGCTGGAATATGCAGAGCTGAGGCAGAGCACCCAGCTTCCCACATGCTGCTGTGTTGACTGCAGTTGGTGTGAGGGTAGCAGCAGGGTGTTTGCACTCATGAACATCGCCTTCCATGGGGACACATAACCCATATCCAGTCTGCACCTTTTGGAGTGTGAAGTCACAAAATTAATAAATTCTAATGTTTTCAATAGCACAACACGACACTGAAGCTCCCTTAAGTCCCTGTGCTCATACCAATGTTCCTATACGCTTGTGTGCTATTTCTCTTGTTTCCTTGAGGTTTCTCTCCACTTTTGAGCTGGGTGCCAACTCTGTGGTCTGTGGTGCCTGCTCTGAGCATAGTCTGTATTCCAGCTCTGAAAAGCAAGAAAAGTCTTATGGACATACAGATAGATAGACACAGGAGGACTCAAGACCACTGATATTCTCTGGAGAAAATATTCTTGGCAAGATGTCATCAGGGGATGAAAACCATGAGCTTTACCACTCCACCTTGGAGTGGTTAACAGTGCTATATATAGATCCACCCAACTAAACACATGAACTGTTTACAAGGAACAGTTAAGGGAAAAAACTACAAGGTGTTTGTTTGCCTCCCACAAGCTCAGAGCAGCTCGAGTTGTCCAAAGACCAGAAGCAGCAGATTCCTTTATGTGTCCAATGTAACTGCCATGCCAGGGCAGCAGGGTCATACTGATGAAGGATGCCCAGAGTGGACCCAGTCCTGAAAGTCATCAGTTCACCTGCTTGACAGGTGAATTCTCCAGGGACCCACCAACCTTTGCAGGTCAAACCTAGAAAAGGGCTCAGGGAGGGATAGCACAGGGTGATGCAAGGAAAACACTATAAAAATTGCATGTTTCATTATTACTGTGTGGACAGTTACTATGGGAGGAAAGCAGGGATTTCTGTTTATGGCCAATAGCAATACTTTTAGTAAAGAATATTGTGTGAACTGGGGTATCTTGAGTTCTGACACAGGGCAAAAGCTATATGAAAAATGAGGTATGGAAATAATCTCTCTGACCTCCATGCTAACTGTTTGTATGAACATGAAAATAATGAGGAAAGGAATAGTAAAAGATAGAAATACTGATAATTCCAATTTCAGTCTTTTAACATTGACACAGAGTGGCAAGTGTAAATTACTACAATCACTGTTCTGAGTGGCTAGGTCAGGTTGATGACACACTATTCACATGTACTTCTTGAGAGAGAGCTGTGCTCTGGATACTACAGATTATAAGGCACCACAGGCTATCAGCTCTCTGCATGCTTATCAGAGAGATTCAGAGCCCCTGCAAAAAGCCAGCTGGAGTATTCTGTGATTATCAAGTTGCAAAGGGTTGGTGTCCATTACTCCTATTCTGCTCTTGCTCAATAAGCTGGTAGGGTTTTGGCAGAGGTAAGCCAGGTATCCACTGCTGCCAGCTCTTCAGTCCCTGCTTCAGTGACTTTCGGTGTTCCTCTTGACACCTTCAGGTTTCCCAGGAAGCTGCAGTTCCAGCTGTTTAGCAAAGAGGGTAGATGTAGCACAGTTGTTGCTCTCTTCACTCAGCCCTGGCATGCTGCCCTTCCACAGGACTGTAGAACGGGACATCTTGGGAATGCCTGGATGAAGCCCACCACTGACCCCAAATGCCACCTGTGGGATGCATCTGTAGATTGAATGCAGCCAAAACCCAATCTTGTCTTAACATGGGCAGCACTTAGAGGGGTGAGATTATCCTCTGGGGCCCTGTGATTATGTAGGGGTTTTTCAGACACTTAGGTCCTATTTAGCCTCCTACTAGACAATATCCTAAAATGTAGGCACACCCATGTCCATGTCAAGTGCCTATTAGTCAGTACCCAGGATGTCATACTTTAGTGGATAGGTCAACTCTTCAAACTACAGCACGGGTTTGGTTCCCTCCTTGCAGACACACACAGGTATGGTTTTAGAAGATAACTCAAAAAGCTACAAAACATTCACACCTAACTGTACTGATCTGTTGTTATCTCACCATGCTGGCAAGAACTCCCTCAGCAGCAGATTCCCTAAACAAGATAGATGGATGTGTCCATTAATATAATGGTTATAGATCTGTGGTTTCTTACTAATGATCCAAACAAACTGGATAATATCCTATCCTCCTCCCCTACACTCAGGTTGCCAAGACTGAATAGTCTTTCATCACTCTAGTTAGTACTTCAGCATCTGTCAGGCTGAACCTGATCCTGGATGTCATTAAGAAAGGGAAGCAACTGATTACAGGTTATGTATTACTATCTATGGCCATATGTGATTAATATATGGTTGTAGGCATGCATCGGAAAAGTAAGGAGTGCAAGGATTTCCAGGGGGAGAGAGAGTGTAGTGTCTGATCATCAGAGTCCCTGACTGGGTGCAGCAGGACTATGTGGTTGCAGAGCTGCAGTACAATATCCTGTTAACTGAAAACTGCTTGACCAAATAGACTCCATTCTGACCCCTCAAATTCTGAATATTTGTCAGAGTCTTTGACATAAAGCCACCTCTACACTTGCAGTGTAGTCCATGTCAAGCAGGAGCAGGTTGCTCTTGAAGAGAATGGGAGCCAGGAGTGGGGAGAGTATGGCAGGAGGCACTTTGGCCTCACTGACAAGATCACAGTCTTCTAGTAACAAAGAAAGGCAAGTAGAGTAAATCTAGTGAGGGTAACCAGTATCAGCAACTAGTTCATCAATCAGCAAAAAGGCCATAGTGACGAGTCAAATCAGAAAGGCAAGATCAGGACCAGCAAGATACAAAGATCCATGTCAGTGTACTTACAGCATAGTCAAGGCAAGGACCAAATGCAACAAATTGAAGTTAAATATGGGTCTGGAAGTAAAGTTAAGTGGCAGAACCTTTGCTTGTCATCCCAGATATTCAAGATTAGGATGCTATACCTGCTTTGGAAATGCTAGTCTTCATCAGTTGATTCATACCACAAATATCACGAGCTACTCAGTAGACAGAGCTGAGTGTTTGCCCTCAAGTAGAAAAGGAAAGAAATGTAACCTACTGAGTGAGAAGAGTTTTGGTGACATGAGTGGCAGGCTTGACCAATTTTTGCTTGAGACACCCTGAGGGAGAATGCACCATAAACCAGTTCAGGAAAGTTTTCAGGTTAGACAATCTGGGTAGGCATCTGGGGTATGTTTCACAACAGCTAGTATCGACCCCAAGTACATTGAGAAGATAAGCCACTGTTCTTGCACACTGGGTATAAGTGGTGGTGATCCACAGGAGCATGAGCTGGAGTTTAAACACTCCTATCTTGGTAAATCAGTCTTTCCTTAGTATAGAGCAGTCCAGTTGAGCATCTGGTCACATTTTTTTTTTTGAACTGTAGCCTTGTGAAGGAAGACTAGAAGAAATTAACTTCTAACATGCCTGGAAAATTTTGCAATCCTATAAAACTAATGAAATAAATTAAGAAAGATTTTTCTTCCTGATTCTGAGAGGTGATCAGTCATGCCTAGAAATGTGACCATTGGTTCTTGGGGTGTGACCTCTGGCAAGAAGGTTAGGACACAGAGAAATTGTTTGTTCATATGCTTATGTGGTCTATCTTTATAGCTAAAAAACTTCAGATATATGAGTTTTCACATACATATATACATATATATCATATATCCAAGGAGATCATAGTATTATTCAGTTTGAAGGGACTTCAGAAGGTCATCTAGTCCAATCTCAAAGTAAAGTTAACACTGTATTGAGACCAGGTTGTAATGTACCCCCTGATTTCCATTGGCAGATTTGTCAGAAGTAGGGTAAAGACAGTTCACCTGCCAGCTCTTTGAACTTTGTATTTCCAGCAACTGTTTGTTCAGTGCAACTCCTTGGTCACCTGTAGAGCCCAAAACAAACAGCAGAATAGTTATTCTTCAGAAAAGCAAAGTTAAACTCTCCTCAGCAACAGAAGAGCCTTCCCTGGATTCTGCTATGTGTTGTAGAAATGCTACCTGTCATTCAGCTTGTCCTCTCCTTCTCAGCTTGTGCAAGGAAGGGGGAGAGAGTCAGGAGAGGAAGGTGCCCGGCTGTGCGTTGTCACTGATGAGATGAAAATGACCTTGCTGTCATCTGGATTCTGCTTTGAGCAATGCTGTGTATCCCTTGGAGGTGGATTAGGTTTCCACTGACAGGCTCTGGGAGACAGAATTTCCATTAGAATTGGGGGAGAATATCTATTAGATAGATACAGCTCCTTATCTGCACCTTGTCTCCTTCTCAAACTGTCTGTGTGCTATCTCTCCTTCTCCTTGCCTTCTCTCACAGTTCCTCTGCTCGTCAGATTTGTCTTGCTCTCTTCACCTCTCTCTGGGCTTTTCCTGCAATGATAAAAAAGTTGCTTTTCCCAGACATGAAGTGCCATTGCTTGTCCTTCTCTTTCTAACTTCAACTTCTAAGCAAGGAGCTTCTCCTGCTGCAAAATGACTGGAGAAAACAGCACGCAGGCTGTGCAAACCCACGATATGCCTCTGTTTCCAGCAGGCACAGTGAACTGCTAGTGAGACTTCTTGTCCTAAGATCATCCCAGGTCTCTACCCACAGACATTAAGACTTCATTAAATGGGGCCAACAAGTAAATGCAATGAATTTGTACTCTGCTATAATACAGAGGTCCCAGCCTTGTTGTACAAGGTCACCTACTAACACTTAAGCAGAAGAGGTCCTGAATGCTGAAGCTTTTTACACTCTAGTTGAGAGCTATACTGTCATAACAAGAGTGACCATGAGTGCATATGTGGCCACTGTACAAATCTATGTTCTTAATTCTGCAGTGTGTTTTAATTTTACCTGTGAGATGAGTGGTCAGTGTGTTGCACAGATAGCTCTGGAACCATTTCTTTGAGAAACACTGTCTTTCCAAACACCACTCTTCAAGAATAATTGCATGGCACAATGATACCTTCTTTGGAAATCCATTTCAATAGCCAGTGCCTGAGGCCCATCTTGATGGATGTGCCATGACTTTTTCGAAGAGATTAACTGTTTTAGACTGTTATATCTCATCCTTATTAAAAAACAATTTTGTTTTCATAGATATGCTTTTACGAATTCAGGGGAAGAGATGATGATACATTCTCCTCTACCTATGACGTATCTTATTTCTCTCATACATATCATATGACCAAAAAAACCCATTATTGGAATAATGGTACATTTGATATTACAGTCTATGGTTATTCATGCTTTAGAGCAGAATGCAAAGTGGGAGAGAGTCTAGAAAAGGGAAGGAAAGGACATAGCAGATTTAGCAGGAGGCAGAGCTCCATTGACCATGCATTTTACCTTTTCCCTCATAACCTTGTTCCTGGTGTCCTTTACTCTTGACAGGGTTAAGAATAGATGACAAAGTCTGCGAAGGATCCCACAGCACATAATGGAAACCTGAATCAGATCCATTCTTCCTGCTCAAGGAGGATTTTACCAGAGAGGAGAACAAGGACTCTACTCAGCCTCAAATGGTGTTTTAATTCCTGGGAAAAATGATAAGTTGTCAGATCAACTTGAACCTTGTTTGCAATGGCTTTTCAAAGAATCACAGAATCAACTATGTTGGAAAAGACCTTCAAGATCATCAAGTCCAACCTTTTCCCCAGGACTGCCAAGTCTGCCACTAAACCATGTCACTAAGGGCCTCATTTGTAGGTTTTTTGAACACTTCCAGGATTGTGACTTCACCATCTCCCTGTGAAGCCCGTTCCAATATCTGACAACCCTTTCAATGAAGAAATTTTTCTAACATCCTGTACAAACCTCCTCTGGCATAGCTCGAGGCTGTTACCTCTTATCCTGTCATTTGTCACTGGGAAGAAGAGGTCAGCCACCTCTTCACTCCGTCCTCCTTTCAGGTAGTTGTAGAGAGCGATGAGGTCCCCCTTGAGACTTCTCTTCTTCAGAATAAACAACCCCAGTTCCCTCAGCCATTCCTCATAAGACGTTCTCTGGGCCCTTCACCAGCTTCATTGCCTTTCTCTGGACCCACTCAAGTACCTCAATATCTCTCTTGTAGTGAGGGGCCCAGAACTGAACACAGTGCTCGAGGTGTGACCTCACCAGTGCTGAGTAAAGGGGGATGATTACTTCCCTAGTTCTGTTGGCTGTGCTATTTCTGATACAAGCCAGAATGTCATTGGCCTTCTTGGCCACTTGGGCACATTGCTGGCTCATATATCAACCAACACCCCCAGATCCTTTTCTGCCCGGCAGTTTCCAGCCACTTGTCTCCAAGCATGTATCATTGCAATGTGGTGTCATGGCCCAAGTGCAGGGCCCAGCACTTGGCCTTCTTGAACCTTATACAATTGGTCACAGCTCATCCATTCATCACCTGATCTAATTAGTTAGATATAATATCCATGAAAAGGGGTGCTGAAAGACCTGGGATCTGCATAGGACTGATATACCAGATTTTAGATTAGGATGTCAGTGTTGCGCCTGCATACTCATAAACATTTACTTCCTTGTTGGAGCTTTTCACAAGGAATATTCCTTGTGTATTGATTACCTTTTCTGAGTCAGAGCATTCTGTTAGCATCAAACCCAGGAAACACCGTGATTTTTAGAACAATATGCACACTAAACCTGAATGACTTAACCTTCAAAATCTCACGCAAAACAAAAGGTACTGGTTTTACTTCACAGCAAGCAAAGTACCAGTGAAAATTAAGCCATTGCACTCTAGTCCTGACTTTTGTAATAGGGCACTAAAATGCAGAATTAAAATAATATAAAATAGAAAATTTTAATGTTCACTTAAGAAAGGGTCAGGGGAACACTTCACATGTGTTTAAAAAATAAATTCTGCTCTAAATTGACCCACTTTCTGAAACTTTTATGTTTTGATCAGTCAGCATTTCCAAAAGAAAAAATCTCTGGCAGCATATTTGCCATCAGTCCGTCTTGAAATTGTTCTTGTGAGCAAGGTGACACCTGCATTTGTGTCCCCATGAAAGTCAGAGTGCATTCTCTGGCATCACTGAGTGATGTTGTGAATCCCAAGGCCTGTTTAACAGGCAGCACCATACACCAGTTTGTACTTTGGCCTCCTATATATACAGGACCCTCCAAAAGATCTGTTATCTATGCTCAGTAGAGCAGTGGATTACAGAATAGCAAAAACATCAGCATTACTTCAAAATGAACATTTTCTGGACCTTTCCTACAGGGATTAGGAACTCTAAATATAGCAATATTTTTATAATGAATATCCACTCACAGTTATTCATGCATGGTGATTCCGACAAGCTGGACAGTTGTTTTGCATTTGTGTTCTCCAGCCACTGGCAAAACAATGTCCACCCTCTCTCACATCCATATGTTTTCATGACTAAGATTCACTATTGCTCAGCTGTCACAGCCCCTCAACTTCCATTCTACACTGATTCTCCCAGAGTCATTGTTCTGCCAGGGAAGTTTTTTGAGAACTGTGGATTCCTTGAGAAAAAAAGTATTTGGAAAGAGTAGCAATGATACAAAACGATGGAAACTTGAAGGCAAAAATACTTTCACATAAGAGTAGTTCCATGATTTCACATTGAAGTAGTTCCATGATAAACGGTCATCTTGCATTAAATATATGGCATTGAAGCCTCCTTTCCAAGTTCAAGCCACCTCATATTGCTTTCTCCTTTGCACAGTCACATTCAAAATTCATCAAAGTTTTCAGCTGGGAAAGTTTGCTAGCTTCTTCTTCCTGTACATTATTTTTTTTCCATTCTCTGTTTCTCTAAAACAAGCATGGCTATACTGCATTTGGAAGTTGGCCCTCATCTCCCGGGAGTCTTTTCTGTCAATAAGATGCAATTAGGGATGCCTGCTGTCCCTGTCTTGCAAATGGAAATTAACAACATCTGTGACAGCATTGCATGCCATGTTCATAACAAGGCCTTGTATCATCACCTGCATGCACTGAAGCAAATGCTGTAGAAAAAATAATCCACCAGGTCATTCGTGCTGTAGGCATTGTCAATATAGACATGAATTGCAAGTTTGGGTATTTTATCATGCTTGCTTTAACTGCAGTATTAATTCCCCTTACCTCCTTCCCCCAGAGTCCTACTGGTAACACAAGTTAATGGCTTTTTTGAGAGGGAGAGAACTATAATACTGTTTTTTAAAAATGTAAATCCCTTCTCGGAAGTGTATCAGGTAATGAAGAGAATCGAGGCATTATACAAATACCAGAGAGTGCATCTCAAAACTCACAGGAAGACCTCACAAATGAAGCAGAAGACTTACTTGTGATATGCTGAGAAGACACATCTGTCTTAGGATGCATTTAATGATTTGTTTTTGTGTTCAGAGAAGCAAGAGACTCCACTGTGCCATTTCTGTTGCCTTTGAAATCAAAGGAATAGGGTATATGCCTGAAGCTAAGTATCTGGAGAAGGAATGCAAGAACATACGGTGTTTGTAGGGTTTTAGTGGGCAATGCTAGCAGCAAGGATATCTCTGGAGTACTTTGTACTTTTTAGCATTCCAGATCTCAAAGGCCAAGAGATTCCTTATATGTGTATGAGCCACCCAGGAGAGATCAGCCTTCATCATCTTCTTCTGCCACCTCTGAAATCATGTGATGGAGACAGTGCATGTTACATTCTGGATACCTTTAACCTGAAGTTTTTTTTTCATTTGCAATAGACTATCAAAGCTCCCCAAGGCTGTTAAAGCACAGGATGGTGTAACCCTTGTTCCAGAACTAAGGGGAGAAAGGTGCAACCAGTCCTTTTAACTGCCTTGGGATATGACAGGCACAACAGAGTCCAGCTCAGTTAGCTGATTAAAGTGCCAGTCTCTCAAATGTAAGCTTATCCTGCGGACTTCCCCCAGAATTAAAAATACGTCATAGTAGGCAAAAGCCCAGCAGTCCTGCAAGAGAGTGTCTGCCACTTGTGAAAGATGGAAGTGCTTGGCTAAAAAGCAATACCAAGAATTACGGCCTAACATTATGACCTCATCTACAGTTTAAAATAGTATCTAAAGCAACACCAGGAACAGAAAGAGGTAGATGGAAGGACAAGATAGGTGCATTCTGTATCAGAGCAAAACGAAGTTGGCAAGTTTAACTCAGCCCTAAGGACAACCTCTAGTGTTGCCAATTTTTTGGAAAAGATTCAGTCACTCAACCAGGAAAAATATCACAGAATCACAGAATCACTTGAGTTGGAAGAGACCTTAAAGGTCATCTAGTCCAACTCTCCTGCCATGGGCAGGGACGTCTTCCACTAGACCAGGTTGCTCAGGGCCCCATCTAACCTAGCCTTTAATGTCTCCAGGGATGGGGAATCCACCTCTCTCTGGGCAACCTGTTCCAGTTTTTTACCACCCTCATGGTGAAAAACTTTTTCCTTATATCTAACCTAAATCTACCCTCCTCCAGTTTAAAACCATTACCCCTCATCCTAACACAACAAGCTCTGCTAAAAAGCCTGTCCCCATCCTACTTATAGGCCTCCTTTAGGTATTGAAAGATGGCAATGAGGTCTACTCAGAGCCTTCTCTTCTCCAGACTGAACAACCCCAACTGTCTCAGCCTTTCCTCATAGGACAGGTGTTCCAGGGCTCTGATCATTTTTGCCGCCCTTCTCTGGTCTCGTTCCAGCAGGTCCATGTCTTTCCTGTGCTGAGGGCTCCAGAGCTGGATGCTGTACTCCAGGAAGGGTTTTTGCCTGAGAAGGCTAGAGGTGCAGAATCACCTCTCTCAATCTGATGGTCACAGTTCTTCGGGAGCTGCTGTTGTTTTGAGATCTTGGTTAGAAGTGTTTTAACATGCAGGATACCTCCAAAAATGCAGAAATACTTCCCTTAGAATGTACCATGAATATGAGGAAGAGCTAAATGTTCTGTCCCCCACTCACCAGCTCCAGGTTTTAGTCATTAATTAGTGAAATAAAATAGAATATGAGGGCACTGTACCCTCATCAGATATTTTATGTGCACAAGATCCCCAGTCCATGGAGGGGTAACCACTGGACCTGAACCTCTTTGTTTCTATATATGTCCCTTAGGAACATGCTTACGAGGACTTATCGATTCCATCATCATTAAAGGTTGATAATGTTGTGACACTCTTCTCTCAGTATTTGTAAATCGTGGTTCAGGTTAGCGGTGTCTTTCTGGCAGTGAAAAACAACTATAAATTTGGTTTAACCAGCCAGTTAACTTCAGCTTAGGGTTTGTTGCCCTACAGGAACAGCTTAAAGCATCCAGAGGACACTAAAGAATCTGGCCTTGTGTATCAGCTGAAAGGGATGATTTAAGATCTGAGCCTAGCCAAAATGCCAGTACTATTAGATCTGTCTCTGATATTCTAAGGTTAACAATATTAATATTACAGATTCTGTCTGTGTTGGTCTCCTTGAGACCAAGCCCTCCCTTGCTGCTGAAAGAATTCAGCAGTTCTTGTCCAAGTGCTAGTATCAGACAGAGATTCAATAAAGAAAGCACCAAGGCCTCTGAATTCCCATTAATGGTTTGTGGAAATGCACAGCACAGTCTGTGCACAGAATTAGCTCAGCAAAGCCCACACTACGTTCTCAAAATTCAGATAGTATATTTTTCCTTTAAGAGGCAAATCACAGTGCATGAAAGCATGAATTGTTTTCAAAATACTATTTAGCTCAGTTTAATTCAATTCAATCAACCTGGTCTAAGCCAGAGTGCTTCGTGTAGGAGGCTAATGCAATGATTTATTTTATCCATTACAATACTACCGACTGGAGTTTACATTTTGGGATCTTCTCACTACCATCTTTGCATACCCTGACCCAGCATGCATATCAGGTTAGCATCACACTAGTATATATTAGCCTCAGGTTTAGTTAAGATCCCTCTCATTATACTAACCTGGGACAGCTTCAAATAGGAAGTTGCAATCTCCCTGTCTTCTTTATTATGGTCACTCTTTATGCTCCCAAATGTCCCCTAAGCTAAGGAAAGCGCTGGGGAGGAGGAGCCCAGCCAGCTGTGCAGCAGCTGGTGGTTGCAAGCGATGTCCTCAACGCCCAAGCTAGGAGTGATGTATGTGCTATGCTACAGAGTCTGCACAGTACCCAAAAACTGATACCAGGATTTCAAGACCTAACAGAAAAGAAAAGGCTGAGATAGAAGTGACCCACTACCCCTCCTTGAACAGCTCACATTTCTGACTGCAGCCAGCCAGGGTCTACTGCCTGACATTTTTTCTAATTTCCCTAGTCTACATAACTCAGGTTATTTCAAGCATCAAAGGTTGAAGTCTTCAGATGAAAGTTTTCATTGAGATCACATGGTATTTGTGCAAGTAAGGAAAAGTAAATCCTGTCTAATTCACCAATAATTGGTGCTGCTGGACCTTGTACTCAC
>VZRW01004067.1:52821-114311 GCA_013398125.1 Aegotheles bennettii | reverse complement strand
GTCTATAAAAAAGGAGAGCCAAAACTCCAGACTCAGCACTACCAGGGATCATGGAGTTCAGGGAGTTCCTAAATCCAGTTCTGAAATATTTTGCCACCATCTACAGTAGAGGAGCAGTCAGTGTAGGGCCTTCAGTGAGAAAATATAAACAGGGCCTTAAGAGAGAAAAGACAAAGCTTCTTCAAGTCCCCAGAGAAGTTCACGCATGGGTTTGGCGTAGCTTAGAGAGGCCCAGTGGAGCAAACAGGCTGAAACACAGATGCTCTTCCAAAGCTGCCTTGAATTGTAGTCAGCATCTGGGGAAAGGGTAAAATGACAGAAATCAGTGGGATGCTGCACTTTCCAGATCAAAACCACATGAAAGCAGGAGACTATTTTTCAAAGAGGGAAATTCCAGAAGGGAAATGGAGTATCTGTAGCTGACATCACTCCCCATCAGGCTAAATTGATGGGTGAGGGAAGATATCAGCACTGACTTCAGCATCCCTGCTGCCTGATACACAACCAACCAGATCAGCAGCCTGTAGCCCTCAAAGAGGAACCAGTTGTCTGATCCCATTGTGCAGAGGAGATCAGTGATAGGATATAGCAGTGCTTGGGGAAGCACAGTAGCTCTGCCAGCTGAGCACAGCCTAAGGGACTCATCTACCCACCCTACAGCTCCTCCAGAATCCTCCCACAGACTTCTGCTACCACAAAATCTGGGAAGGCTTGAGTTCATTTTATTTATAATATTTTTTTCNNNCCCCCCAACATTCAGAATTTTCCAGGGCATAACTTTGTCACACATTTTTCCAGCATCTGTTTCTCAGAGCTCTCCAAGAGTGAGGCAGAGGTCCTTCCTGACCCCACACCATGCTTCCTCAGGCACAGAGGGACAGCTTGCTCCTGGAAGTTTCTATTTGCAGGGACTTGAGGTAGAGACAAGGGGGCTGCAGAAGATTTGTTCTATTGCAGGTGAAGAAACTTGGAGAGTTTTTGCATGTTAAGTGGCATTTTCTCTGCTCTTTTGGGCTTCCCATTGCATCACTGGATGAATAATGCAGATGACATAATCATTTGCAGAGACATTGCATGTCAAAGCAGAGACATGATGGGTCAGATGTAGCCTTCAACTTAGGTCCAGATCACCTGTCTTGACAACTAACACGAGCACAGATAACCTATAATTTCAAGACAACAATCCAGATTGTGTTGCTACAAGGATGACCTGGTTATTGTAGAATAGAAACACAGAATCATTCAATTGTTTTGGTTGGAAAAGACCTTTAAGGTCATTGAGTCCAACCATTAACCCAGCACTGCCAAGGCCACCACTGCCCCATGGCCCCCAGCACCACATCTCCACGGCTTTGAGATCCCCCCAGGGATGGGGACCCCACCCTGACAGCCCTTTGGGGCAGGAATTGTTCCTCAGACCCAACCTAAACCTCCCCTGGGCACCTTGAGGCCGTTCCCTCTTGTCCCATCGCTTGTTCCTTGGGAGCAGAGCCCGACCCCCCCTGGCTCCAACCTCCTCTCAGGGGGTTGCAGAGAGCAGAAGGTCTCCCCTCAGCCTCCTTCTCTCCAGGCTGAGCACCCCCAGCTCCCTCAGCCGCTCCTCATCAGACTTGTGCTTCAGACTCTTCCCCAGCTCCATTGCCCATCTTTCGACAGGCTCCAAAAAGGCATGGACTTTTAACTGATGCAACACTTTAGGACTGAATAATTCTAAAATACACTAAAAATACAAGATTTGCACTGAAGAAACAGGTAGAACCATGGTCATGGTCAGACACAGAAACTCAATGTTGGTCCTTTTTAGTGTTGGAGGCAACATCAGCTCTCTAGGGGAGCTCAGAAAAGCTCTGCATCCATCCCAATTTAAGTATTTTGAGGTCTCAACACATAGATTAGGAGCTCATGGAAGATAACTTGCTTTTGGACTTGTGTCACTCTCTACCTTGTTAGAATGTGGAGACACTGACATTTCCTTTCCTCACCCTAGGCCTGTCTAGACGGTGAGTGCTTTGGGCAGGGATCTTCTCATGTGTACAGCACCTGGCACAGCAGAGCCTGGAGCCTGCAGCTTCCAGGCTATTCAGAAATAGCTCCACGCTGGGTTCCCTTGTAAAACCAAATTTGGACCAGGCTGAGCAGCATTAGGTTCCTGCAAGACTCAGAGCCAGCTCTGATCCTGTGGTGAAAGGCACTCACCCTGCCATGATTCTTAACCCAAACCAAGCGTATCTTTGGCAATTGTGGCTCTGAATGTTTGCACTGTTCAACCCTGACTCATCCCACGGAACAAGAGGAGCAGCAGGAGGAGAACCCACAAGCCCTGATGATGGAATAAAGTTTCAAGTTAAAAGGAAGAAAGGCTTGTGGAAATCCCTAAGAACCAAACCACACCATCTTCAGCCTCCAACTTTTGTAATTGTGTCAAGTCTGGATGGAAGAGAGAGACACCACTGTTGTCACCCAAAGAGATGTCAGGGTTTATTTAGAATGATTTTAATATACTCCTGCTCCAAGGCTCCTCGTGCTTTATATTTCACTTAGACATAATACAGATCTTCTGTTTGTCTCTTAGTGGTGTGGTGAAGCAAATCATTTGAAGGGTTATGGGACAAAGCAGAATGTCCACTTGGAGATCATTAATAGCCAGGGTAAAGGGTGTTTTTATAAAGGAAAGAGGCCAAGTAGAGATAGATAATTTTGGTAAGTCATCAAGTTCTGCAACAGAAAGAGGGATTTGCATTGAAGTTGAACTGTTAACCCCAGCAAAAACATCCACTGATGGGCTTAGGGGTTTTTTTAAATGCAATGTTTAGCAAATCCAAAGAGTTAGAGCACCCTTTTCTATACTCTCAAGTGTGAACCAACCGCAAGCATCTTCTACTGAGTTCCTACTAAACAGTGTCCAATGACCAACCAAATCTTGGATATTCTCAGAAAATCCCAGATTAAAAAACAGCAATTCTGGTTAATACAGGTGGTAGAAGTTGCACAGGAATCTGGTGTGATGCCAGAGACACTTGATGTCTGCAGTCAGACAGGGTCCACTACATCTCACCTCTGATTTACAGCCTGCACCTCCTGACCTGTGCCTGTACAACATGTTGCTCATCACCATGGTTTATGGAATTGAGTCTCACATCATATATTATCTTCTCCAACTTCTGGGTGTTCACACTGAGAGCAAAGTTGGGATTCATATTGTGTAACAGTCTAGAAGTCGAGCAGGATTATGTCACACTTTAACGCATCGAGGCTTCTTCTATAGCAGATTTGCAGAAAGATATCTCTAGAGAGTTTTTATGTTTAAAAGTAGAATATATTTGGGAAGAATATTTTTATCAAAAAAAGGAGGAAGGTATGTATTCCCAGTTACCAGATAATTGAACAAAACAGCACTGGAATGAACATGAAGATTTACAACATCTCTCCTGCAGAGATTTTAAGTCTCTAAAGCACCTCTGACAAATGATGAATAAAATTAACCTTTAAAATTTCCACTTTGGGAGATTCCACAGCCTGCTTCAGCCAGTGGAAACTCCAATATCCCCAATCTTTTATCTCCTAGTTCCTCTAGAACTTCATTTCTGTAATTTTACCCTGATGTCCTGACTTGGTCATCAGGGACATGGAGAAGAGAAAGAAGTTGTGACCCCATTGCAATGGAAAAATTCGCTTCTCCATCGGAAAACGGTGTGGCAATACCTTCTGTCATGGAATTATGCCAATTTGCAGTCTAAAGAGAAAGTCTTAGAAAACTTTATTCCACCAAGAAATTCTAGAGTCGAATTTAGCCCAAATTCTAGAACTGAATTTAGCCCATACATAACCGGTCTCCAGCTCCAGCTGAACTTGTGGTAGGCTCTTCTGTCCCTGGAGCCCATTAGCCAGCATTCTTTTGTGTTTGTTTAATTGACTCATCCTCGGGTAACAAAAGTTCACAGTACCAGTACAAAGGGTTTTGCGAGCAGGAACCAGCTCTGAAAAGCCCATGGAATTAAAATGTGAGTTGCTTGCAAAATATCAGGCTCTGTGAGGTTCGGCCACTTCTAACACAGTCTTGTTCCTCTCACTATGCTCCTGCACGGGCACTGAGGGAAGTTCCTGGAAGCAGGGTGTATCTCCTGGGTAGTAGAGTTTTCTCAGTGTTGGCTGGATGTCTGGTCGGGTTTTTCAATCTTCCCTCTCTGTGGGTATTCAGGGGCACATCACCCTCTGGTTCATCTTTGGTTATAGTCCTGATTCTGTGTCCCTCAGCTTTCCTCATTTTTTAAATCCCTTCCCATATTTACAGGAAAAAGGATTAAAACCCACTGTGGAGTCATTCCAAACTTCCAAGGGAAAATGTCAATTCAAGCTTGCACATGGTGTGTCTCCAGAAAGGACAGAAAATGGGACAGAGTGATGGACCACTTCTGTAGGCAACCAATGTCTTTGCTCTAATGGGTTTAAAACAGAAGTTTTCAGTCCATGCAGACCCACAAAACAAGTCAAATATTGATGACACTGAGGACCATTGAAGTCTTTCATGGATCATAGAACCATAGAATCATAGAACCATAGAACCATAGAACCATAGAACCATAGAACCATAGAATGATCCTGGCAAGAGCTGCAGAAGAAGCTGTTCATTTGCAGGGCATCACACATTCAGGAGGATGATGGAAGTGTACTTGCTGTCCCTCTTGCTCTTGTTCTTGTTGGAGCCTCACAGCCTGCACTCACCAAGTAGATGTAGACCAAGGAGATGTAACCTGTGTACAACATCTGAGATGGATTAGGCTGACAGAGTAGGTATTTCCTTTCTTTCCTAGGCTGAATGGGGAAACTCTTGGAGATTGGGTAAGAGAGAAATTTGCATCACAGCAACCTGTACTGTCTGTGCCCTAGAAGGCAACCAGACATCTTCACATCCTCCAACATCTTCTGCCTAAGACAGCAAACACAATTCAGATAAATAAATAATAATAATAATAATGCAATAAATGGAGGCATCTTGGTCCCAATGCAAAAGAGAATATTACTGTGTGCTATCTCACTGGTTGGTACTATCAGTGAATGATTTAACTTGACAAGTCACCCTCTAATGACCTGCTCTCCCATGGTTCTCCAAAAACCATATGTTAAGCAGGAGCTACTTCTGGGCCACTGCTCATTTAGCTTAAGAAATCTCCCTTGCTTGATTCCTTGCCGTGAAACGGAGTTAAATTGGGACCCATGCTGGGGAGCTGCCTAATCAGATCTCTAATAAGGAAGAACTGAGCTTGAACCATGTTCCTATTGTGCTGAAACTGCTGTGGCATTGAGAGAGGTAAAATACCCCTTTACTACCTCCACACCTGTCTCTGAGACCTCATGGTAGGAGGTCTTCTGGTTTCAGGGGGTTCCTGGCATGGTCATAAATGCTGGCAGAGATGCACATTGTGAAGCCACCCTTGAGTAACGTGCTAAGGACCCCTGAAGAGACACTTGCTCCTTGGTGACTCTCTTTGACATCAGTTTAAGAAGGAGGAAATGATAGATTATTAACCATGGAATTCCACAAACCGGAGGTCAGTTGTGGTTCAGGTCTTGGCAGGCTCTGGATATCATCGGATCAGCTTTCTCGCTTGCTTGCTCACTTCTGATGTACGTGTTTACTATTGAAATGAATTATGATGGTTGAACCCTGACCCTTCATTATCCAGTGTCCGAATCAGGACCTTGAGAAAAAAACATCAGGACAGTAAAATCTCTGAAGTCCCCTACCATCCTTAGCTGAAATTCTCAAAAAGGGAGACATTTCAAGGAGGATAAATTGGTGATATGGAAGTTAACCATGGTAAATACAAATACCTGAATTCTCTTCAGAGAGTCCCTGAGCTACAGAGAATATTCAGGAAAAGCATTATCAAATGCTTGCCCTGCTTTTATATTCTTTCCTAGGCAACTGCTGTGGGCCACTGATAGAGAGAAGACATTAAGTGAGATGGACCATCAGTCTGATCGGTCCAGTGTAGTTCTTATGATCACTGAAGAATGGAATGAGATTTTCAAATAAGCTTCCAAACTACTGTTGGGAACCAGACTCTAATTACTTCCAGTAGCTGTTGTTTCGTTGTGCTGGATGTGCTCCATTGGTCAGAACAAATGCTGGCTGGCTGGCACCCCAAAAACCCTCCACAGACCTTCTGATCCCTGGGCTGATGTGTGAAGTGATATGAATAGCAAACATCTAGATTAGATCATGCTCTGATATCTACTACACGTACAAAGAAAAACATTTCTCACAATCAGAAAGGAAGGGTCGAAGATCAATGGAAAATAAGACAAGAAAAGGCATTTCATGCAAAAGTCCAATAACAGGAATGTTCCTGACAGCTCATTTGCAGGGCTTTGGTCACACTGATCCTGTCTTTTTCTCCTTAGACTGCTTCATAGACTTAGAGAATTTATTGGAAAGTATTGTTTCCTGAAATTCCTTTCCTGGTATTCACCCTAAATTAGCTCTTTTCTTAATTGTCTCCCACTATTTTTTTTCCCTTTCTCTCAGTCCTCATCCACTTCCTCACTGCTGCCAACTCTTGCAATAGTACCATTAAGTCTTGCAATATTTAGTGTTTTACTGTAATCCCCAGCATCTGGAAGCAAGTGGTTGTGCAAGGATTCCAGCTTTCATTAAAGAAGCCTTTAGCCCTTGGAGTTGCTTAGAAAAGCTTGAAAATATGACCTGAATGGACTGTAAAGACAAAAAAAAAGGAAGAATAATTAAAAGCCAAATTACAAAGAAATATATATACAGGAGAGAAAATCAAAATTACATTATTCCAGGGTGAAGAGTAATTCACAGATTTGAATATTTTGGATTGATGATATTGGTGTTTGAAACCAAGCCTATAGATACAGATATATTCCCGTATACAAGAGCTGAGTACACACCAAGGAGAAGCCAGATGGTTTTCCACATTCACTGAATGCAAAAGGCAAACACACCAGTATAAATTCCATTAGACAATTGGGAATTAAGGAAAAACATCTTGTAACCATAAGAAGGGTTAAAAAATCAGGACGCTGGCCTGAAACGGGGTGGACTTCCCTTTTCAGGAGTTCCTTAAGAGTTGGTAATCACACATCTATCAGAAATGGATTTGAGGAGAAAGGGACCTGGGGGTCCTGATGGACAGGAGGATGACCATGAGCCAGCAATGTGCCCTTGTGGCCAAGAAGGCCAATGGCATCCTGGGGTGCATTAGAAAGGGGGTGGTCAGTAGGTCAAGAGAGGTTCTCCTCCCCCTCTATTCTGCCTTGGTGAGGCCACATCTGGAGTCCTGTGTCCAGTTCTGGGCCCCACAGTTCAAGAAGGACAGGGAACTGCTTGAGAGAGTCCAGCACAGAGCCACAGAGATGATGGAGGGAGTGGAACATCTCCCTTATGAGGAGAGGCTGAGGGAGCTGGGGCTCTTTAGCTTGGAGAAAAGGAGACTGAGGGGTGACCTCATCCATGGTTACAAATATGTAAAGGGTGAGGGGCAGGACGATGGAGCCAAGCTTTTTACAGTGACGTCCAATGATAGGACAAGGGGCAATGGATGCAAACTGGAGCACAGGAGGTTCCATGTGAATCTCAGGAAGAACTTCTTTCCTGTGAGAGTGCCAGAGCACTGGACCAGGCTGCCCAGAGAGGCTGTGGAGTCTCCTTGGCTGGAGACATTCAAACCCCACCTGGATGCGTTCCTGTGTGATGGGCTCTAGGTGACCCTGCTCTGGCAGGGGGGTTGCACTGGATGATCCTTCGAGGTCCCTTCCAACCCCTAGGATTCTGGGATTCTGTGATTCTGTGAGAGAGCTTGGAGCTGAGGCAAGGATGGAGAGGAATGGCTGCTCCGAAGGCCACTACAAGCCTTCTGCACTAGGATTTTCCAGTCTCCTCTGGTCCATCTCTTCTTACATAGTTCTTTAACTTTACCCTCACCATGCTGAACAGCTAGGGGTGGGGAGGTGGGACGGTGTAGTTGAAGCAATATACATAACTTTCAGACTCCTGTAAGGACAAAGTCACGTAGCTCAAAGCCATCACTACCAACCACGCCAATGATCCCTGAGCTTTTGGAAACCTGACAACAGAAAATAGTTGCAATAGGTAAGGCAGTAGCTTCGTGAAGTTTCAGGGCAGGGACTCAAGTCAATGTGTAAGTTTATAAAGGCCTGAAAGATTGAGCAGCATCCTGACATGTTCTGAGAGCATACAGAAGAAGGTCTTCAGCAGGGAAGTAGGTAGGTGCCTGCAATCCATGCACAGAAAGGGTTACTGCTGATGTTTACCTGTTTCTTAATGAAGAATTAGGAGATGGGATAAGGAGGGTCTGTCCAGGCCCTTTTTCTTTTTTGCAGGACCCTGCACCATACAAGTTGTTTCCTTTATAAATAACATAGGTTACTTGCCCCAAAGTGGAGGCTTTCCAGGATCTCACGTCACCAGCACTTTAACCATCTGATTTCCAGTCTGACTTCTATCTGCGGCCAGTTCCCCATCCCTTTGTTCCTGTGCCAACACTGGCCTTTAGCTTTACTAGCTGTCTCCCTGCTCTGCTGTATTACTCCCAGATGTATTTCTAGTCACCAGTTACATCCCTTTCGAGCCTTGATTTCCCAAGCTAACCAGGCCAAGAAATTCTAGATCCTCCTCATCACTCCAATTCTTTGTTCCCTGATTACCTTAGCAGCCTTTTTCTGCACCAGCTTCAGTAACTGTCTCGTGAGCATCAGTTGCCTCACTGCAGACCTCAGGAATGAAACTGTGATCTTGACTTCCTCCTTTGAAGTGGGCTAGATCTTTCCTCTGACCACACTGGGAGCAGCTGGGTACTTCCCACGTTTCAAAAAAGGTATTGTAGAAGGCCTAAACAACAATAAAAGCCAGAAATCAGGTATGCAAATCCTGTTGTCTTGACAGTGACTTTCATTTAAACAGAGCCCTCAAATGCTGCAATCTTAAGAGAGGAGTTATGTGATAATAGAGACTTGCGTATTGTAATGAATCGGGGCCACTTTAGGGATGATCCAAGTCACCTGACTGTATCTATCCAAAAATTAGTCATATTGTATAAACTTAGTCACAGAGTCACAGAATAACTGGAGTTGGAAGGGACCTGAAAGGTCATCTAGTCCAACTTCCCTGCCATGGGTAGGGAATTTCCTCCACTAGACCAGGTTGTTCAGGACCTCATCCAACCTGGCCTTGAATGAACCTGATGCCCTAAAAAGCCACTAGAAAGCCACTCGAGAGAGCGGGTCAACAAGCTGACTTTCAATAGTATTTTAGGATGAAAGGAATCACAAAAAGAAACCTTCTCTCACTGGCTTTCACAGGCACCTGGATGACAGGGCGAAACCAGGCACCTAATCCTCCAGGGAGCTGATAAGCCTTGAGATAAATCCTGGCTTAAGTCAGGATGGAGAATTGGATCCCCAAAATGGCATTAAACATAGCTGACTATGAGAGCTTAGTAAAACTCTCCTACAAACCTGGCAGGAAAAGCCAGCTGCAGACGTTGCAGTGGTTCATACTGGCTCTGGGTGGGAGCAGCACCTTGGAAGTTCACAAAAGGTCTGAGTCTGTTTTATAAGATCTATATGAGATTAAATCAATTAAGCAATTAAGTAAAAGATTTTAACAGTGTGGACTACATGTACAGACTTAGTTTTGGGTTCAACTCCATGCAAATGGCTCCTGGTCTACATCTAAAACTCCTTATTGATATTGTAGTTAAAAATAATGAATAAATACATCTAAAGAACACAGACAAAGTTCTCCAGAGTTCTCCATCTCTAGCCTCTGATTGACATGGTAGGTGTTTTGTTATTAATTTATATAATCTGCTTTCCCATAAAAGACAATGGCCACAGAGAAAACTCAACAACTCCATAAAATCCTGAGAGAAGATGGGATTGTGTTGTTCTGCTCGCAGGGATTAGAGAGTAAGGGAATTCTCTGGCATTGACTTCATGCCAAGTAGTTCAGGACCTTTTTATCCACCTCATTGGATTATCCACAGGAAATCTTCTGACTCATTAACTCCATTGAGGAGGTCAAATAGGATTTTCAGCAACCTTAACCTCCCCTCAGCAAGTGGTTATGGGCTGCAGAGATCGCCTTGATTTCTGTCGCAGTGCAACAACCTCTGAAAAGACCTCGTGGAAAACTCATTTTTACTTTATTTTATCAGTGGTTGGTACAAAATGGTCACTCAAGATGAGGACACAGGCCTGTGGGTTTTCATTCTTTTCCAGGGATATTTTAGGACTCTGATGGCTTTTTGGCTTTGAGCTCTGATATGAATTTATCTAGCACGGGGACTGTCAGGAGCATGGGAAACATCACTAAGATATAGTCATAAGTTTATAAAGAGAGGTGGGACAGGTCGGGTTAAAGGAAACACCTCAAAGAGTAAGAGATCCCCTTAAATCTGAGAAGACCTAACTAATTTCCTTTATCTAATGAAAATCACTTGCCTTGAAGGTGAAAGCTTCTGATCTACACTTAGGGGAAGATGATAGGACTCCTGTTGAGTGCTATGAGGGTAAGATCATAACCTATGAAAAAACTGAGATAGGCACCCAGGCCAACCTTGAGAATTGGGCTGCAGCTGAGTCTGCTGAGGGGAGCATGTCTTTGAATGGTTGAGATCTGTAGAACCTCAGGATTTGGAGAAGAATGCAGTAGGATCTACACAAGGAAAAGAAGACAGCACTGGAAAAGGAGCTCTTATGGAGTGCTGCCAGACTGTGGACCAACAAGGAAATGTCATCAACACAACTGCTGCAGGTGCAGGTTGCCTGCCACACTGACCCATCATGGATGGTGCTTTCTGCTAGGTGATTTTGTCCTTCTGAACCTCCCGTCGAGGGTGGGTTCAGACCAGTGTCTGGGTCTTTGGACAAGCTTCCTGTAGAATATGGTTGTGCATAAAGATATTTTATGGGAGCTCTGACTGTCCCACTGTGGACAATCCATGCCCTATGGCATGTCCTCGGATATGACCAAGCATTGACTGGGAGAAAATCATAGAATCATTATGGTTGGAAGGGACCTCCAGGCTCATCAAGTCCAAATTTTATCCCATCGTATCCCTAACCATCAGACCATCAGACCATGGCCTCAAGTGCCTCATCAACCCGTTTTTTGAACACCCCCAGGGACGGGGACTCCACCACCTCCCTGGGCAGCCCATTCCAGTGCCCAACCACCCTCCCAGGAAAGAACTTCTTCCTAATCTCCAACCTAAACTTCCCCTGATGGAACTTGAGGCCATTTCCTCTCATCCTGTCATCAGCAACTGGGGAGAAGAGACCAACACCAGCCTCACTACAACCTCCCTTTAGGTAGTTGTAGAGGACAATAAGGTCTCCTCTCAGTCTCCTCTTCTCCAGGCTAAATAACCCCAGTTCCCTCAGCTGGTTCTTGTTCTCCAGACCTCTCCCCAGCCTCGTTGCCCTTCTCTGGACTCGCTCCAGCACCTCAATGTCCTTCCCTAGACAGATGATGCTGAACCCAAACCAAAACTGCTGGCCATTACGTCAGCCAGCACCCAGGCTTTATTCTCTTTACAAGCGTAGCTGTAGCCCATGTGTGGGGGCAGAAAGACACACATCCTCTCCCAACACATTTCTCAACAGCTAAATGAACAGAGCGTGAGCATTTTGACTCAGTAGCATCATAAGCAGCTGTGGTTTGTTACTTATTTCTGCGCTGTCTGGTTTGTGTTCACACCTTGAGAATTAGTGCCTATTTGCTGCTTTGGATCAGACTGGAGAGCTTGAGGTCTGCTATCACTTAATCAGATGTTTCGGTATCAGATTCCTGCTAACCTTCAAAAAACCATGGGAATTGGGTATGGATTTTATGATCCTTCTGTGCTGTGGAAATCACCTTCTTAGCGCTGTAACTGCAACTCAAGGGACAGCCACAGAATGTCCTTTGAACGCAGATGACCTTAAAAGATGTTCAGTTAAGGGAGCTTGGGAATTGCTTCAGCTCTGCATTCAATGAGGCTTTTTTTATGAACTGTGTTTAGTAGTGGATTATACAGAGAGAGGAGTTCATGCAGCCTCTGCTTACAGGAGGAGAAAAAGGATTCCTGAGACCCATGGGGTAGAAGCACAGAAGCAGCAAAGAAAATGATGGTGCTTTTTCTTAGGAAAGAGCAGTGATCACCCTGGTGTAGAAGCATTGATCCAGTTGTGGAGGTGTTTTAGAAGAGAGGTGAGAAAGTGAGTGAGCATGCTAAAAACACCATGAATGCAACTCAGCTGCAAAAAAACCCCAACCTTCAAAGCCAGAGACATATGAAAGGAAGGTGGGGAGGGATGTTGCAAAAGAAACATTATGTGAGGAAAATACAGGCATGAAAATATTCTGTAATCTGGAAGGAAAAGGCAGGAAGAGAAGCACAACAGGGCAGCTGAGCTGGGAAACCTGGAGTGAAAAGTGAGGGGGTTTTGCTGTGGGAGCAGTTTTCCACAGGACAGGGATGGAGTCTCTCTTAGGAACAGTTCATTAAATCCAGATATCTTTTTGCAGGAGATGGAATCATAGAATCATAGAATGGTTTGGATTGGAAGGGACTTTAAAGATCACCCAGTTCCCACCCCCCTCCTGCCATGCACAGGGGCACCTTCCACTACACCAGGTTGCTCCAAACCCAATCCAACCTGGCCTTGAACACTTTGAGGGCGGAGCATCCACAACTTCTCTGGGTTCTCTGGTGGCTTCTCTGACAGCTGTGCAAATAGCTGATGCAGGGGTTTTGGGGTGAAAATGAGTTTCTGAAAACAAATGTCCTAAGTGATCCAACTGATCTTTTCAAGCTTATTTCTAAGACTTTTAATCTGTACATAGCACTAGGAGGGTATCATACGAATGATGTGTTGCAGAGGTACTTGAACCTCACACAAGGTCATCCAGAGCCCAGAGAAGTCATACATGTGCTTGTCTCTGGGGGAAGATGAGGGCGAAGCAGGAAAAGGTATATTTAATTGTACTTATTGACAGTCTATTGATTAACACCACTCTTCTCCTATTGAGGGGTTAATTTATCACTCCCTAGAGGATTAGGCTGATTGTTCTGACTGTCTTTTTTATGTCACCAAAATGTGAAGCTGGAGGATTCAGACCATGTAGAGGTTGCAGGAAAACCATGGATGGAAACATGTCCCAGAATGCAGCTGCAAAAAACAGGCTGAAGATGCAAGAGAAGCCTTGCTGGGTGAGAGGAGCCATCCATGTAACACAGTCCTCTGGCTCTGGCCAAGAACCAGGGTCTAGGAAGGGTTCTCCAGGGTATCTGGACATGCCTCAGGGACTTTGCAGGAGGCTGTAGCAACCTCAAGGTGGTTTGCCCAGAAGAAAGACATCCCACGGTAGACATGTCTGCACAGGAGGTCTCTATGGTAGGTGGCACACTGTAAATCTCTGCTAATTCAGTAGTACCCTGATGCACAGACTGGAAAAAACCCTGGATCCCAACATGCTGGGGTTTACCAGGACCCCGCTTTGACAGAAAGAAAAAGCAAAATCAATGAAAGCCTCTGTTGGTTTTTGCATAACAAACCGGGGAAATCTATGGCTTGAGCTGGAAGAAAGGGACAAAACCTGCTGCAGATAGAGAGCTGATGTCAGCTGTCATCCTCCTTTAGAAAAGCCGGGGACAATGGCGCTGAATTAAGAGGAGCCTGAAAGACATCCAGGCACTGGGAGCTTGGGTGTCCTGCCTGAAAGGGCCGGAGGGACACTCATTATCTGCAAAGTGAGGTCTCCTTTGTTAACCCTGTCACCACTCCTCCACCCACCTATTCCTGGTGGCCAAGAAAACAAAACCCGCCCCAGACGCACTGGGAGGAGAGCAAGGCAAGAAAAGAAAGGGCTGGGAGAGAGGGGAAGCGAGAGAAACTCATCTTGAATGCGCTATCAGATAAGGACTGTTGAAATAAGCCTTTTTTTGCCTTTTTTTTCCTTTCTCCAGCTCCCTCTGCGAGCAGCAGCAATGGGAGGAAATAGATAATTAAAAGGCCTTTTAAAACGGCCCTACTGTTGTCCCAGGGCTGAGAAGGTGGCTGGCAGGACAAGGGAAATACCCATCGAAGCAGACCTTTATCTCTTCCTAATGACTCGCAATGAAAAGGGTTTTTTTCCTCGGGCCCTGGGCTCAGCCTCCTACCCTGGGAAGATTTCATCTCAAGGCCAGGAGAATAAGTCCTCTTGTCCACTTGCAGGCTGTGGATAAATGGACAGCACTGTTGTGGCTGGGTTTTGTGCCTCCACCGCCCCAAATGTCCTGGGCTGCTCATGAAAGGGGAGAAGCTGGAGGAATTATCTCAGACATGAACTTTTCCTCCTTTCACCTATCCCTCCCTTCCCACCCTGTCTTCTGAAGGTTTCTCTCTTTTTTTTCTTCTTATGGGATACCAAGGGGTCTCAATCTTTTGCCCTTTCTGCCCTCAGCCCCTCCTGAAGGATCTTGCTGCGGGCTGACCCCAGGTGCTCCAAAATCCCAAATAACCTTAGCACAGCTGAAGTGGTGTGAACCCAGCCCTACATCGATACAGGTTTGTACCTCATTGCTCTGCTCAGGTCATCAGAAGCATTTCTGCCCATGAGTCCCTTCTGGACTCTGGTCAAGTCCTTCCCTTCCCTTGACACCCCGTGCCTCAGTTTCCCCATTCATAGAAGAGACAATGACCTCTCTCCTGACCATCAAGAGGTGCTTTGATCCACTGAGACAAGAGACAACGAGTAAAATCTTCACTTTCATCCTGCTGAGAGCAGAGACCTGGGGAGGGGTTGAGCTATTCCAACAGGGACAACCAGCTCCTACCCAGCCAATAGCTCTGTCCCCAACCATACCCCACGAAGGAGATGTCACCACTACTACAACACGGTGCGCAGTGCTGGCTCCATCATACATAGCTCCACACACCTAGGAGCAGATGGGTTTTGTTTGCAAAAAATCTAAATTTACATTTTAAATGAAAAAAACAAAAGTCCAGAACCATCCAGCTATTTATGAAAGCATTAATATTGCCCCCCCTATTCACAGGCACAGAGGTTCTTACTCTCATTTTCAAATATTATTTGTTTATTGAATGTCTGTGTAACTTTTGAAGGAGGACTAGCAGCCAGATTGTCCTGCATTGCACTGCTACCTGATGGCCAGGGGAAGAAGAGGTGGTAGATAGAAGAAGTTCTTAGCTGGCTGGCCAAGAATATTTTCTAATGTTATAATTTTTTTGCTGCTGCTGTTGTACTTACTAGTAGTTTACTTCAGGTACTGGTCAGCACCTGATCCCAGAATGTGCCTGACAGCTTCATGGAAATGGGAGAGTGAATTGTTGCAGTCTTTTCTGCTGACAGCTCTGCAGCAGGTTCTGAAACAGCCTGACAGGCACCAGTTGAGTAACACCACACCAGACTTTGGTGGCTTAGCTCAGGCTGAACATTGTCCTGATGTCCACCCTACCTGCATTGATACCTCATCCCAAGAGATGTGCCAGTCTCTGTTCCCACTCACCCCACTTTTCCCTGCTATGTGCTCCACTACAAGGGCATGGAGTGACAAGACCAGGGCTGATGGCTTTAAGCTAAATGAGGGGAGATTTATATTGGCTATTGGAAAGAAATTGTTTGGTGTGAGGGTGGTGAGAGCCTGACCCAGGGTGCCCAGAGAAGCTGTGGCTGCCCCTGCCTGGCAGTGTTGAAGGCCAGGTTGGATGGGGCTTGGAGCACCCTGGTGTGGTGGGAGGTGTCCTTACCCATTGGCAGAGGGATTGGCACTGGATGATCTTTAAGGCCCCTTCCAACCCAAACCATGCCACCATTCTATGATATTTTTGAAGCTTCCCCCCGTGTTTGTGCCTCATGTATGAAGCACACAAACTGCATCACCCTGCTCTTACAGCCTCTAATGCACTTTTTTTCCCACAAAACTGTGTTAGGGGAATTATTTCAGACTCCATGTCTGTTCCTCAAGCCACCTCTGTAAGTCTCTACACAACTTCCTCTTTGCTTCTACTTTCTACTCTGGCATGGGATAAAATGACAGTCCTACCAGAACAAACCTCATTAGGCTCACCCTCATGGAAACTCAACCTGTGCCTGGTGCAGCCTGAGATACCCTTACAAAGTGCCAGCAGATCCCAGCAGCAGCTTGTGGCACCTCTCCTTGCGCCAAGGTCAATGATGTGAGTGCAGCCATGTCTTGCAGATTGAGGGGAAGCCTCTTCCCTGCATGGGGAGGAACTGGGGCAGACAGAGGATGGAAAAAACAGTCAAAGTCTGGGAAGAAAACTCCTGAATCTTGCCAAACATTTGAGGCAGAGGAAGGAAACCTAAAAGGAGGTTGTAGTGAGGCTGGTGTTGGTCTCTTCTCCCGAATTGCTGATGACAGGATGAGAGGAAATGGCCTCAAGTTCCATCAGGGGAAGTTTAGGTTGGAGATTAGCAAGAAGTTCTTTACTGAGAGGGTGGTTGGGCACTGGAATGGGCTGCCCAGGGAGGTGGGGGAGTCACCGTCCCTGGGGGTGTTCAACAAACGGGTTGCTGAGGCACTTGAGGCCATGGTCTGATGGTCTGATGGTGAGGAATATGATGGGATAAAGGTTGGACTTGATGACCCTGGAGGTCCCTTCCAACCATAAAGATTCTATGATTCTATGAAAGGATGAAGGTAATAAAAGGGTGGTGTTGTCTGAGACACTAATTAATGTAAAAGCCCCATTTGCTCTGGCTAAGACAGATCTTTATACTGAGTGGAAGTAGTTTTTTATCTGCCCTCTGCAGCTCTGGCTATTCTTCCCCTTGGCATCTGGTTACCTATTTAGCACACTGGTATGCACACAGAGCCCAGCCTGCTGGAGGCAGCTCTGGGTTTGTTGCAGTGTTAATTACCCTGCTCACGATATTCAATGATTTCCTGGATGCCTTCAGAAACCCCTTGCACAGCAGTGTTTAGTTTGCTAAAGCATCATCTGAAAACAGGAATGGAGCCAGACACGGTGAAGTTGAATTTACACTCTTGGTTTTGTGCCCTGAACACCAGCAAGGCAAAAGAGAGTTGAGAGAATCAGGGGCTGAGTGAAGGAAGAGATGATCTTCAGGGGATCTTTGGTGGGATTTGGTTGCCCAAGCAAAGAGTTAGCACCAGAAGAGTCCAGATCTCCTACACATCGTGTATGTTGGTCCCATGTAAATTGGCTGGACAACCCAGAGCATCTACAAGAAGACACCTTCATTTAGGCTTTTGTGTTCATCTCTAGGAGGAGATGAATCACCCCCTCAAATTATCTTTTTTCTCTGTCAGGACCAAAGGGACCCCTCTCCTGACCCCCCCCTAGGTTACTGCAATCTCATCCAAGGGGTTATTTTTGGTGTTGTGTGTCCTGTTTGATGAACAGAGCAACACAGAACAGTTTGTGTGGATCTAAAACCCATTTCCCCCTACAGCCACAGTGTGAGGTCTTTTTGGAGACTGGTTCAGGATGCTTTCTCCCTTATTACTAGTAGGTTCCTTGTACCTCCTGGATCATGAGTGAAGGGCTTGTGGTAGGCTCCATATGGCAGTTTAACAATTTTTGCCAGACCCAGGGATAAAATAAAAACTCCTTCAAAATCTGCTCATCCATATCTATTTGTCATGGAGAACAGCTGCAAAACTGTCTAGAGATACTTGTTTTATGGATTATCATCTTTCTCTTGCTCACCTCCCAGCATCCAGATCAAATGAAGTTGCTTGTGTCTTTCTCTTCCTTGCATGATAATCCTTTTGCCATGTCTTCTTTTACTAATGCACCTTCTGCCATGCAAGGACAAGACATCTTCTTTCTCTGTACCATTTCTTCTTAAACTCAGAGGAGGTCTTCTCACCTTGCATTTGCCTTTGAAGTTTACTGCTCCTGTTTCATGCTGGAAAGAGGATGCACCTCAGGATGCACCTGCAAGCTCCTCAGTGTCCATCCAGTTGTTCCAGCTGTCCTAGCAGAAGGAGTCACCTCTACCTTCAAACCTTCTCCTGCCTACATAAGTGATGTATGTGAAAGACTCATTGCCTTGCAGAAGGTCTGGGTTCTTCTGAAGAGTGCGTCAAGCAAGAACTTGGGTTTCAAGCTGTTCCTCTGAGCCTGGACCGCTGTGTGATGCAGGGAAACCACTCCATCCAGTTTCATCTCTGCTCTGTTTATTCATCTTTCTTTAATCCTGAATGCAGGTCCTGATTCAGTGCTGTTCCAGCACTGGAACAGGCTGCCCAGAGAGGTTGTGGAGTCTCCTTCCCTGGAGACATTCAAAACCCGCCTGGACGTGTTCCTGTGTGATGGACTCTAGGTGACCCTGCTCTGACAGGGGGGTTGGACTAGATGATCCTTCGAGGTCCCTTCCAACCCTAGAATTCTGTGATTCTGTGATTCACACTGAGATGCTGACCACGGTTGGAGAATCAGACCCATTTCCATTAAAGCAGGTGGCAGGTGATATGTCCTATATGTGCTGTGCTTAGTGAGCAGGAGAGAAAAACCAGTGCATGGGGAATCTTCATGTTGTATGAAAAACTAAACCAGACACCCAAAATCTGCCTCTCCGTACTGGTTTGAAGCTCGGCAAATATAACAGCCACAACAATAAATAAGTTGTCATCTGCAGGGCTAGACAAGGTCAGGAAAATTTTACTGAAATGTGCTATTCAGTCTTGTTTTTATTGCAATCAAAATGACTAAAAATAAGAGAGATGACATCCACAACATTATTTATTTAGGTCTAAATAATTGAAACACATGGATAAAAGATCTGTGTTTTATTTGCTTTCATGTGGAATTTGTTCTGCCTTCCAAACACAAAAAAATTATATGTGTGTGTGTGTGTGCATGGGTCTCAATATGCAACAGTCATATTTATATTCTGTGTTTTAGTGATTAAAAACAAAGCTTCAGTCAAAATAAAACATGTGCTGGACCAGCCAGTAATTGTTATTTCTTTAGCCAGATGTCACCTCTTGGCGCACAGCGATGCGCTTTGGGTTTTAGTCATTAAAAATAATACATTAAAACTGTGGAATGTTCCCCAAAGTGGAAATTCTGGATGGATGGACATCCATCTTCTGGAGCCCTGGACCCCTCCCTGTCCACCCTGCTGCACCCGTGCCTCGCTTGCTGGCAATGTTTCAGACCACCCCAACTCGGTCCCTCGGAGATGTGGTTGTGGGGATAACTCAACCCTGTGACCCCACCCCATAGCCTGGAAGAGTGAAATTGCACCCAGATGGGCTCTGGTCACCCCACACACTGCTCCAAACCTCGTCTGGAAGTCTTTGCATCCTCCAACAGGCTTGCAACACATACGTTCATGTGATAACTGCATCATCTTGAGGTATTGCAGTGCAGTTCACATTATTTCAGACACTTTGAGTGGGAAAAGCACAGAAAATTTGAGACTACTGGGGAGATTAAGAGGAGAATAAAGTCCAGCTGATACATGATGGAGTTATGGTCAAACTTCTTTTGGAGAGGACCAGACCTGAGCAGCACAGAGATCAGCCTGACCTGTCCCTTGGTCCCTGGCCCTCTCTTGTTTTGCTCTGCACTCATACCTTGAATTACTACCCAGGTCTGTTTGTGGATATACAATCCGCTGGAGCTTCTGCATTGAAACCTAAAGAATTCATTTGGTGAATGGAAGGAAGGGAAGGAAAGTTGCTTCTCCCTTTTTTGTCTATCCCAAAGTCCACTAGGTCAAATCTGGGGCAAGCCAGAGGGAGCCAGCTCTATAATTTTGGGATTCTGGGGCCACACTCATCAGGAGCTAAATCCAGCTCCTCACTTTGACCATCTGCAGTGAAGACAAGCTTGGCAAAATATTTTTTTATTATTATTATTTTTATATTTTTTTATTTTTGTGGTTCAAAAAGGGCACCAAACTTCTGGACAAAGTCCAGAGGAGGGCCACAAGAATGGTGAAGGGCCTAGAAGGGATGACCTATGAGGAACGGCTGAGGTCACTTGGATTGTTCAGCCTGGAGCAAAGGAGGCTGAGGGGGGACCTCAGTGCAGTCTGTGGCTTCCTCCTGAGGGGAAGAGAAGGGGCAGGGACCGATCTCTTCATTCCTGTGACAGTGACAGCACTGGGGGTGACAGCAGGAGCTCAATCAGGGGAGGTTTAGGTTGGGTGTCAGGGGAAGGTTTTTCCCCCAGAGGGTGGTGGAGCACTGACACAGCTCCCCAGGGCAGTGGGCACAGCACCAACCATGCCTGAGCTCAAGCAGTGTTTGGATGATGCTCTCAGACACACTATATGACTCCTGGGGTTCAGGAGTTGGACTTGATGATCCTGGAGGGTCCCTTCCAGCTATTCTATGATTCCATGATTTTGTTGATGGTGGCAACTGGCTTGGAGCTCAATGACACAAGTAGGAGGGTTGGCCAGTAAATATGGGTTGTCCCAGTAAATATGGGACAAAGTTGTAAGCTCAGCTGCTCTTCCTCCTACCCCAGGCTGGAAGGGAGGGAAGCCAGGTGTAATTGTGATGGAGTTCAAGCAAGGTTGGAAATGGCAAGGGTGGAAAATGGCAGTGGTGAGACAAAACAGAGGTTCCAAGAGTGCCAGAGTCAATGGAAGGGAAGGAGCAGGACCACGTGGCAAGGAGCCTTTCAGCAGCTGTGAGCTGCTGGATCAGCTCAGCCATCTTACACCCCTTCTCCTCACAACGTGGCCCAGGAGCATCTACATGGGCTTTCACTTGTGTCCTAACCACATAAAATACCCCTTAAATCTGAGAGTCCCGTACAGCTGAAAAAGGCAAAACCATGTTCAGGACCAGAGGTCAACTCTGCCTGCAAAGGTCTGATGGGATTGGATTTTTTCCATCCCAACTGTTTTTTTGACTCAAAACTGATTATTTGGTTAAACCAAAGCTTTATACAAAGTTCCTGCTTTGTTTAGCTTTAGTACCTCAGTGGAAAAAGAAATCACTGTGAAAAAATAACGAGGTTTAGTTTAAGCTTAAACTTCTGTAGAATTGAGGAAACATTGACTTGAGGCAGAAATCTTGATAATTTTTTGAGAGTCTGAAATCATGCACAAATCTTGTTTGACCAAAAGAAAAAAAAAATCTATAAAATTTGGATGTTGGAATTGCCCTTCACATATCACATATTGCTCACTGCAGTGTTCATTCATCAAGTTAAGAGAAGAACATGCATTTGAAAACCTTGGTGCCTAAGACTCCATCATGGTGCTAAGCAAGGTCTTCCTTCCCACTCTCATTTGTAATGTTACCTTCAAGGACACCTCTTCCAGACCATCACCTTCACAGCCTGAAAATCACTGTCTGAAAATCATGGTCTGCCTAAATCTGAAATTACAGTTTTCATCCTAAGAACCCTTCACATTTCAGGCCCTGCCTGTTGTTAGATGCACCTAAAGCTCCACTGAGGACCTATATATCTTCTGGAGGATATACCCTAAAACACCCAAATCCTTGTAAAGCTCCTAAAAATCCTAACTCCCAAGAAAGCCTTGGTGGGATTCCCAGATTGGGGTCTCAGCAGAGTTTCTGGTGAGGTTTCAGAGGAGAGATAACATGTTGTAACAGTTAAAAAGTCACAGCTCTTCCTGGTCCCATCTGCACTTTTATGGGAGCTCTGATGCTCACTAAACTCTCAGAAAACTAGTGACCTTTCTTTTCTGGTTTAGCTCCAATTAAATGAGCCAAAACCAGAGGTTCCAAGAGTGCCAGAGTCAATGGAAGGGAAGGAGCAGGACCACGTGGCAAGGAGCCTTTCAGCAGCTGTGAGCTGCTGGATCAGCTCAGCCATCTTACACCCCCCCTCCTCACAGCGTGGCCCAGGAGCACCTACATGGACTTTCACTTGTGTCCTAACCACAAAAATCCTCCCACTCTCTTTATACCTACAAAGCCTGTAGTTAGGGTACAAACGAGGTCGACTTGTCACCACCAGAATAACCCAACCATTGACCTTTAGGATATCCTGGACTGGACTTTCTCCTATTTAAGAATAAAGGATTTCAGTATCCGTGGCTGGAAGGATGAGGAGCCATCATTGAAGAGGAGACCAAGTCCTGAGCTTGGCATCAGGGCTCCCCGTGTAGGAGACAGGGAGAGCAGGCATCTGCTCTGCTGAGAATTACATTAGTCTGCTACTGTGGCATTAAAAAAACATCTTAGGGGGAGGAGGGAGACCACGTCTGCGAGAGCAGAGCTGAAGGTTATGCATGAACTTGGCCAGGTCCCAAGGAATTTCACCAGCCTATTAAGGAAGCATTTACATCGACCACAAGTTGCTTAATGTTTACTATGTTAAATAACCCAAATTCCATGGAACTCTTTGTTCAGGGAGGGAAAAAGTGATACCTATAAGCTGGGCTCTCTAAGCTTTAATAGCTTTGGCCCTGTTTGTCCGCTCACTGTGTTCTGGTGGCTTTTCTGCAGCCCCCCAGCAGAGCATTGCTCCTTGCAAAGCACGTTTGCCTGGGGACTCAGGCTCTGGGGCTGCCAGACCACTGTGCCAAGACCCTCCTGGACCCACCGAGGTGAGAGCTAAGCCTCTTTGCCTGAGAAGTGATATTATCAGCTCTTTTCTCAAAGAAACCCCATTATGCCTGAATAGAGCCAAAGCAGGGAGGGATATAGGCAAAGAGACGATAATGATACCTTTTTTTGAAGCAACATAAAAGACAGCCAGGACTTGGGCAGGAAACCTGAGGAGTTAAGAGGCAGCGTTGAGGTCTCAACGGACGTGGGGCATTCTTCTTCTTCCCCTAGCCGAGCCCTGGAGGTATTTTGGAGTGGTCAGAGCAGAGAGGGGAGTTAGTAACTGCCTGCTTGATAAAGGGATCATTGACTGTGGAAGGTGAGCATGGGGACGAGGGCTTTCACATTAGATTTGGACCAGGGCCAACGGACTTAATCATCTTGGCTCCTGGGCTGGCTCCCGGTAGCTCCAAATCCCGCCCTTGTTCGCTCCGCCGCGTTGGTGTTGGGAAAACATGAGTGAGGTCAGCAGGAACCCTGGTGAATGGAGGGGTTTTTTCTGCTGCAGGCTGAAAAGAAGAGAGAGGGGGATTCAGACCCACAGATCTGCAGTGGCTGCATTGAAAGGAAAGCAAGGTTTTTCCTGCTGGCCCAGCATGGTAGGATTCAACTCATGAGGTCCTTCATGCTCTTCTCTAATAGACAGAGTGCCCTGCAACGACCCTCCTGTGGGATAAACAAACCAGGGGCTTGGGGACATGGCAGGATTATCTGGCTTCAAAGGCACCAATGGCCTCTGTCTTCTGCACAGCATCTCACATCCAGCCCCTCACGTGGTCGCACTGGTTGGAGTTAGGCAATACTCATAGACTTGCCCCAGTGCTCCTCCAGCACTTGCACCATCATATCTATTGGAGTTCTGTTACAGCACCCAGACATGAGGCTCTGCATGTCCTTGCTGTCTACAAGCTGCCCAGTGTCCCAGGCTGAGCTCCTGGTGCTGCAGAGCCATGTCAAGGCTGTAGCCAAACCTTGCATGTTTGCAAAGCAATGGCAAACAAGGCTCTTCAGGCCCCTGGGCTCTTGGGGTTGACAAAGTTTTTTCCTCTGTTTTTGTGGCAGAGCACATGACAGCCCTTGTGTTTTGGGATCCAAGATAAAATTTACAGTCACGGTATAAGTGGTTTCAGATCAGTACCCAGTGACTCCACTAAGAAATCTTCACCAACCCAACAACGACTGCAGAAACAGCTGCTGGACATGGTAGAGAAGGTGGAGGAGAATTTCCTGAAAGAGGGTAAAGAAGAGAGAGGAAAGAAAAGAAAGGTTCAGGGAGAAGACAGGTGACTGAGGAAAGGACAGCAAGCCAGCCTCTGGGGTGGTTTTCACAACTGGGCACCACCTCACAAGCCTCTTCTGTGCTCTTGGGTGTGGGCTTGCAGTGGGTGGGGAGTTGCAGGAGGAGAGGACAGAAGTAAGAGTAGTTCAGGAAGCTCAGAGTTAATGGCAGAGGCATGAATGTGTCGTGGTAGCACTGGAGGTTTGGAGAACCTGACTTCTGCTGTCAACAGTGAACTATGCACCAGATCCAAAGATGATCCTGAAATTATAGCGAGTGGAAATTCTGATGGTTCCTCTTTGTGAAAGACATGGCTGGACACTGAAGCTAAAGGGGACCTATAAGAAAGATGGGGACAGACTATTTAGCAGGGCCTGTAGCAATAGGACAAGGGCTGATGGTTTTAAACTAAAAGAGAGGAGATTCAGACTAGATATAAGGAGGAAATGTTTTACAATGGGGGTGGTGAAGCCCTGGCCCAGGTTGCCCAGAGATTTGGTGGAGTCCGTGGTCTTGAGACCGTGGTCTAATGGTCTAATGGTTAGGAATATGATGGGATAAGGTTGGACTTGGTGACCCTGGAGGTTTCTTCCAACCATAATGATTCTATGATTCTATGTCCCAGCCCTGGAAACAGTCCAGGTCAGGTTGGGTGGGGCTCTGAGCCACCTGACCTTGTTGAAGATATTCCTGATCATTGCAGGGGGGTTGGAACTAGATGAGCTTTAAAGGTCCCTTCCAACCCAAACCATTCTATGATCCTACAAAGCAGAAGAAACTGAAGTGCCAGGAGCTAGAACTGTGGAAGGTGGGTTGCAGGGCCTGGAGTCAAAACCCCAGGAAGATGTGTAGTCCTGGAGTTTGTACCAGAAGGGCAGTGATGTAGCAAAGATGAGAGAAGAAAGGGGGAATCATTCTCTGGACATGCTCCAGCACCTCAAAGCATTTGTTGTGCTGGGGTGGTCCCTGTATGTTGGAGGTACTCAGATATGCATGAGGAACAAGCCCACTGGGTACACCAGGACATTGCTGTGAGGGCAGTTTGGGTATGGATATTTGGAAATGCAGAAGGAAAGTGAAAGGCAAACTCGTTAGAGCACTTATTTACAGACACATGTTCTTGGTCAAAAATAAATAACTATCGAGAAGAGCAATTCAGGAAACATCTGACGAAGCATCAGAAAGACAGAACAATGATCCCTGTCAAGAGTTTCCAGGAGTTGTCGGCACTTCTTCTGAAACTGTGGGCAGAGCACGCAAGGCCTGCCTGAGTTTCTCTTTCAGCCCATTTGGAGCAGCTTCTCTTGGGTTGGATGCTTCCCAGGCTCCCATGACAAGCTCATACACCATGCTTCACTTCCCATCTCATGCCATTGGAATGAAAGGATGAAGCAATGGGCACGTGTTTTGTCACCAAGGTTCGTTAGTGCTGGTTCTCCAGATTGCGTTTTGCACACGTGGCAATGAAAATCTGCACTGATTTCATTCTTCTTCCTTTTTTTTTAAAAAAAATAGAAAACCAGCAGCAACAACAAAGGGTCTGTTTATCATTAATTAAGCAGCTATGAGAACTATTTCCTTAGGACAGATTATGGTGTTTCAGTCAGCCATCGGGTTACAATTGTCAGTTGAAATTAACATTAATTGCCTAACGAGCTATCAGCTTCATTCTGTGCCGTGGTCATCATGGAGTGGTTATTGTGAGCCTTGAGTTCACATTGTGTTTGAGATACCCACGTCTGCTCTCTGCCTGATAAACTGACAGGTGCAGAGACACCGAATCAGATTTGGTTGGACATAAACCAGGGTCAATATTTCTGCTCACAGGAGTGGTTTTCTGGTTGAGATTTTCTAACATTTTTACCCTCCTCTTCTCCCCCAGCTACCCAAAGGCAGCGATGCCTCCTTTGCAAAATAGCAGGATTTTGCTATTCCTGGCAAAAGTATCACTAAGTCAGGGAAATAAAATGATCAACTCCTCTCTGTGAGTGCATCTCCTTTGGCACTGCCCATGATCCTGCACCAAAATGGGTCTAAGGGTAAGGTCATCACCCTTATGAGGATCACCAACCCATCACCAATTGGCCCACATCTCCTCTGAGACCAGGTGAAATGATGACAAAGATATAAGTGAGGTCTGCAGGCTCCAGTGTTTGGTGACACCTGAATCACAGAATCCTAGGCTGGTTTGGGTTGGAAGGGGCCTTAAAGATCATCCAGTGCCAACCCCTGCCATGGGCAGGGACACCTCCCACCACACCAGGCTGCTCCAAGCCCCAGCCAACCTGGCCTTCAACACTGCCAGGGAGGGGCAGCCACAGCTTCTCTGGGCACCCTGGGCCAGGCTCTCACCACCCTCACACCAAAGAACCCCCTCCTAATATCCAGTCCAAATCCTCCCTCCTCCTGCCCAAACACCTTTCTCCTCGTCCTATCACTTGTAAAAAAGCTCAGCTCTTTATTGTCATCACAGTCCTACAGCTCAGAAACGACTGGTTTGCTTTCCCAAGTGGGGTTAATCCTTCACTTCCCTCTTTTAGAGGCAGAACCATGAAACAGAGAGGGCAAAACCATGCCTGCACCTACTCCACCTTGGCTAGATCTATCTTTAATAAATACAATCAGCAAAGGCTCATTCCCTGGCTTCAAAGGCAAAAGGCAGAGCACAGACCGTGTACTTGCTTTGGGAGGCTCATTACCCCTTGTCTTTCCTTGAGAGAGTTACAGACAGGCACTTTGAGCCAAAACTCTCCTGGGATGAAAAAGAAAGGAAGCTCAAGTCACCAGAGTTTGCTTTTTGGTTCTGTCTGACAAGCCCTGTGACAGAAATACGATGCAGTCTCTCCTTTTTTCATATCGTGTTCTGCTTAGATTGCTTCAAGGAGAGTCCACAGCGTGGAGAGGTGGAATAAATCACACCCATAAATCAGGAGCCCAGGCTGCCCGTGCCGGCAGAGAGAGGGGAGATTGCAGCAAGTGCACAGATTAGATCCCATATTTTACTGCTCTCATCACCACACCCTCCTCTGTGACTTAGCAAACAGTTTGTGGAGGGAAAGAGTAAATTTCTCCCTTGCCCACAACACGCACTGGAGTTGTCTGGGTCAGCCCAACGGGACCTCCTGGTCTGGGAACCAGAGTTTAAATGAAAGGAATGAGCTGCTTCTTCTAGCAAAGAGCTGCAGGCTGAGTGGAAGGTCAAAAAGAGTTGAACTCCTGTCTAACACGATGTGAAGTCACCCCGTTTCTCCTGGCTTCAGGCCCACTGAGTATGCTGCTGATCAAAACACGACATCCACTCAAGCCTGCTTTCCTCCAGAGCTGAGGAATTCAGCGCTCCCCTTTGGAGTTCAGGCCAAGCATCTTTACTCTCTCTGAGAAAAAAAAATAAATCCTTGAATTCCTCTTTTGCATTTTTTTGGCTTCTGCAGTTCTTTGACAGGCTCATCTCTGCTGGTCAGGATGGTCTGTCATCACCAAAGCTCTGTAGAAACATCATGCCTATGCCCCAATACCATCCCAACACATTTCTTCTGAGTTTATAATCTTCAACTCTCTGACTGACCTTAGCCAGGATTCATCTCACGTGAGCTTTAGACATCAGAAGTTAGAAGAGGTGAATCCCAACTTCACGTTTTCCCTAGTTTTCCAACCCATACTCCATTTCTGGAATGCATCTGATGTTTCTTGGTCCTCTAAGTGCATCAAATCCCAGTGTCTGCCTCCTCAATGCTGTGCTTTCCACCTGGTTACTTTGTGGCTGGTGCTTTTAAGGACCCCATTAATCTTTGCTGTGATTCTGTTGCAACAGGAGCTCTTGTTGAGTTGTGAGTCCTCTCCAACCATAAATCCTTTAAAGATTTTGGTGTTTTCTTGGTCTATCATTCTTTAGTTGTAGCCTTTCTGCCTTCCTTATGCCTATATGTGCACAATTTTACATCACCATGGCAAGAAACTGCATTTTATTAACTCAGGCTCTGTATGATTGGCCAGTCCTTATCATTATGGGCTGGAGCAGCTCTGCTCTGGGGACAGGCTGAGAGAGTTGAGGTTGTTCTCGACAGAAAAGAAGTCTCCAGGAAGACCTTGGAGCACCTTCCAGTGCCTGAAGGGGCTCCAGGAAAGCTGGAGAGGGACTGGTGCCAAGGGCAGGCAGTGATGGGACGAGGGGGAACGGGTTCCAACTGCCAGAGGGGAGATTGAGCTTAAACGTGAGGAAGAAATTCTTTGATGTGAGGGTGGTGAGACCCTGGCCCAGGGTGCCCAGAGAATTTGTGGCAGTTTCAGCTCCAGTTAGGAAGTCAACCACTGGAGGTGTTTCCTAACAGGAGTTTCACTGCTGTGGTGATTTGTTCATGGCCACTCAACCCCAGTGTCCTTTTGTCTTTTAACCCAATAGCTGTTGTCTTCCTGCCATTGCTCTCAGCAGTTGTGTAGACATTACCTTCTGTCTTAGACTTTGCTTGAAAATTTAAGCAAAGCTCCTTTCTTCTCTTCTTTTGTGGCCATATATCCACTTCTCAGCTTTCCTCCTTACCTACTCAGAGGTGGGTTTGAACACCAGTCCTCAAGACTCTATGCGTTTTCTAGACATAGAGATGCCATGAGTGCTTTCCTTCTATGGCACTGTATGCTTCCCTCTAGCAGAAACACTTCTTCTAATGCCAAATTTTCCACTGATATCTCAGGTGTTTTTAAACCTTCCCAATGCAGAAGCAGTTCATCACAGCAAGAGACTTACACAAACCACATGAGCCATTTTCCCATTGAAACAAGTGGTAAAACATCTTTTGCCATCACTCAGTTGCTAAGTAAATCTGGAAACCTCTCCCTGCATGTGCTTGAGAACTTGGTGTTGGAGACCTGACCCATCACCGTGTTCATGAGCCAAAGCTTATGTTTGTTGTGCTTTTTCCAAGAAAGTGTGGAAAGGAAAAAGAAGAATCTGTATAAAGTTAGCATGTTGGGAGCTGCTGCAAGGTTGTGGGGGGTTTTTTTCCCTTTTTTTTTTTCCTTAGGTGAATTCCAATAAGGTGACCGCCCGTCTTGCACAAGCTGCAGCTGCTGTAAATCCAAGCTCAACATGTCAGAGTCGTAAACTATTTTGATGCAATGCCATCAAAGAAATCATATTTATCGGAATGATTTGTTGATACTGAATATCCAAACAGTTTGGAGTGCAGTAAAGTTCAGGGGGATGCAGGGATTTATGGCTCTCCATTGCTGGGGTTGTTAATAACATTTCAGGAGACTGAACAAGAATGTTCCAGGGACACGGATGGCTCAAGCAGGGGAGGGACGAAGAGTTTCTTAGTTCTGAAAAGAGCAAAGAGGTCACTGGTGTGTTTGCAGAAGCAGATTATAGTCCCATGGCATTAAGGACCTGTGGAGAGGAGTTACTCACCATGGCCTTCATTTGGGGCTTTTTTCAGTTCTTTCAGAAATCTGGTGCTTTGAGGTGGGCCACGATGTTGGGAAATGTAACCCAGCAATCGCAATTCCCTGAGCAGATGAAGGGCAGGGACTTGTTACCTGTCCTGTGTTGCACTGAGTACCATTTGACTTCTTTTCTAAAGGAGTCTGGCCCTTCCAGAGCACTGAACTTCTTGTGTGAACCCCATCCCCACCTCATGCTCTGCCTCCGTACCACTCCCAGTCCAGGGACAAACATTCACTCCAAGTGGCACAGAACAATTATATTTTATTGCATGCAAGTAATTTTCACAGAATCCCAGAATCCCAGAATCCTAGGGGTTGGAAGGGACCTCGAAAGCTCATCCAGTCCAACCCCCCTGCCAGAGCAGGGTCACCTAGAGTCCATCACACAGGAACGCATCCAGGCGGGGTTTGAATGTCTCCAGCCAAGGAGACTCCACAACCTTTTCTTCCCTTAGTCCCTTTTACTGACTGACCCTTTGTCCCCTTGCTACAAGGGAATGGTTTCCAGGTGCCTTCGTCCCCGTCACTTGTTATTCTGTATTCTGCATCCTGTTCCTTAGCAGTGATGTCATTCTGCAGTATTGGCTTCATGACCATCATGAAGACCCACCATGATCTTGGACAGACAATGTGTCATGTCTCAGCAGAACCTGACATGACCTGGAGCGTGGGGAAAGGAAACAGGTTTGTCCTGAGGGAGGTTTTCAATGGTGCTCTCTGGAATAGGTGTGATTTACTGCCCAACTGCTTGAGCCCTTGGTCCCAAATTGCCAGCGCTGGGGCACAAAGGTGATGGGAAACCTGAGACTTACCCCAATATAATTGCTGTGCACTTCCAAATCTTGGGTTTGTCCTGGTGAGGGAAGTCTTGAAAGGTTTTGTATGAAGGGAAGGCATTTTCCACTCAGCTTCAGTGCAATCAGAAAGCACCAGATGCTCTTTTTTCTCCTGCCTCCAAGGGGTGGTCACCAAGAAACGACAGGCTGGGGTTTCCACAGGGGGGTCCTAGGTTATATTTGATCACAGGTCCCCAGCAAGAGGTGAATGGCCCCATTAAACATAATAAACGTATTTCAGGAGGAGTGTTAATTTGGTCAAATTATGTTAATCGGTTAAAAAAAAGAAAGATTGTCTAATTACATCGGGCAGTTTGTGGACTGTGCTGTCTCTTGGTGGGAAAACAGAGCAATTGTTGCCAGAAAAACAAAAGCTTTCCTCTCGGTATTTGTCAGGTCTTTAACAACAAAAAGCAGAGATTGTACAAGGGCAAAGAAAAGACCCAAACATTTTCCAGCCAGCTGTAGACTTCTCTAGTGGTAGATGAGAATAGGATTTCATAATGCTGATGGGAAAAGATTCCCAAAAGTTTCAATTTAATTTCTTCCCTTCTTTTTTTTTCTATATTTCTTTTCTTATTTCTGTTTTGTTGTTTTTTTTAATTTTATTTTACAGCATGATCTTCCAGGGTGGAAACTGTTGAAAGTCACTCAGTTAAATCAATTCTGAGAAACATCTGCCTTGGAATACTGGCTGCTCTTGTGAAAGGAAAATATTGAACATGGGGTTTTGGGGGCTTATTTGGATTTTTGTTTTTTAATAAATCCAAATAACTGGCTATTAACGGGACACTGTAATTATGCAAGAGCAGTCAGCTGACCAGATTTTTATTCCAAGAATTTCTAACCCATGTTACAATCCAAAATCTTTTAATTAAAGGAACATGGCATAGCTACTGTGAACCCTGAGGGTACTTATGTGAGTAGGTTAGTCACAGTCTGGGAGCAAGAGTTTGAAATTCTGCAGAGTTCAGGAATCATCTTTGCTCACATCTGCAGTGACAGAAGCAAAAGTTGGAGAGACATGTAGAGTAGAAATGACAAGCCTGAGGTCACACAGCTTGGAAGAAAACAGAGAAAACCACAACTCTGGAGTTTGGATCCAGTCTATACCATCCCCTTTTGGGCTGGATGTATGTGCCTTTGCCAAAGAAATAAACAGATGCCACTGATACAGTCTGGGTCATGGCATCCTGATGGTGGGGCTGGTGTTTGCTCCTCAGATGGGTCGTTTGTGGCTTTCATGGTGGGGTGGCCAGAGCAGGGCTGTGCAGACACAAAGGTCATCTGCTTTCCTCACTGGATGAAACAGCAAGTCCTGGGACCACTGAGGCCATCCCTGTGGGGCTAACTTGGACCCATTGGTATCCCAGCACTGCACTGGGACCACCAGGATCCGTCACCCTCATCTGGTGCCATCTGAGGATGTTGATATCTGGTTCATAATAATATCAGGACATTTCATCAAGGATTTCAGTAAAGAGCCCCCAAAAATGGTTAAAGATGGGATAGGATACGTACAGCTTGCATGATCAGATCTTGGAAATGGGAAGGGGGAAGGCAAAATTGAAGTAGGTAAGAAAACAGTCATTTATTCATGTTGATGCAAAGACATCGACCCAAGAGGAACACTACCAAGTGCTAAATGCACTAGGAACATCAGAATGGAAAACCAGTATGAGGTGGAGAAAAAGAAAGCTTGGATCTATTAGATCCAGGCAAAGCCAGCTTAGATGACAGATTCAAGCTGAAATGTTTCTAACAGGATTTAATGGGCTCAAATGTCTTTATCTCAGCCTTGCAAGGACACAGAGCTTATGTGAACATACTGTCACGTGTATGTCTATCTCTCCATCCCCTTCAATGATTGCTAATGTATTTCTTGTCCAATTTCATCCAGATTTTCAGGGTGTCTCCAGACATGTGCTGTTCATGTAGGAGCCATGAAAAGCAGCAGTAGGTGAGGACAAAGATAACTTACTGCATCAACTGATGGAAAATGGTCTAATGGTCCAATGGTTAGGAATATGATGGGTTAAAGGTTGGACTTGATGACCCTGGAGGTCCCTTCCAACCGTAATGATTCTATGGTTCTATGATTCTTTGATTCTAAAAGAGTAAAACTCACCCTTCACGTATCCTCAGAGAACCTAGAAAAGAGAATTTCTGTTTAAACCAGGCTGGGCACACAAGTAGTTGTTTTGCAGATTCTGAGGACCTGCTCAGCTCTTATGGAGGGACCTGGATTTGCAAAGCCTGGTTCTGGGCAAATGAACCATCATTTTCTCCAGCTCATGTGTTGCACATTGCCCTCCTCCAACCTGGATGCACAAATCTCTTAAAAGTGGCAATGACAATGGGACCTGGCTGATCTCAGGCTACTGAGAAGATTTCTCCCAACCTGAAAGTCACCCAGGGAAAACAGCTATGAAGAACCACAATGCCATTTTTACAGGCTCCCTATTCAAGACCTAACAGCACTTTAATAGAGAATGTACCTTGGTGACCTATAAATCACTGTTTGTCACTCCAGAGGCCCCACAGTCACTGAGATAATGCACCAGCGTTATAATATTGCTGGATGGCTGCCTCCTCCCCACCCTCAGCTCTATCAAACACTGCTCTCTCGTGTGTCAGGAATGAAACAGTTTGGCACAGAAGATGGAGTTTGGAAACTGTCCATTCACAAGCTCTCAGCAAGTCGTCCAGTTTTAACCTGATTTTCAGAAGTTAATTTCCTGATGAGTAATGCTTTTTTTTTTTTTCACTGCCAGGATCCTAATTGCACACTAACAATAAATAAAGGGCTTTGTTTGGAGCTTTTACCATTTTTATTTTATGAGGTTTTATGGGACCTCAGGGCTGCTTCAGATGAGGCTGTAATCCTTGCTAACAGAGCCAGGAGTGGAATAGCTGTGTTCTGTGAGCATGGACATGGTCCTCAGCTCCAGAATATCAGTCTTTCACATATTTATTCTGTGATATAAAGAAATGCCCATTTTCAAATGGGAACAGTAGCAAAAGAGGATAAGAAACTTCCCCGTTGTCCCAGAGGAGACTTGTGATGAAAGTCAACACTGCAACTTCAACCCAAGGGTTTGCAAACCCTTTGTAAAGTGGGATGAATTCATCAGACCCCTGGAAGTGGTTTGTTATTTCTGCCCTGTTTTCCCAGATGGTGGGTGAGTTTGAACGTGGGAAAACGAACTGGCATGGTCAACAGCACTACAGTAACAGGGCTGCTGTGTTGCAGGGACAAGGACATCCAAACCCCGAGTAAACTGTGAGGTCTCCAACCCTCCCACATGGGCACAAACAGCAAAACCAATTTCCTTGGCCTTCCACAGCATCTCTCAACCAAGGCCTTACTCGAGACTCCACATGGTCTGGTGGCCAATGCCTCCAGCACCAGGTCATTTTACTATGGATGGCAAATGAGTCTTTCAGTGGTGATATTGTGCACAACCCTTATCATAGCTTGAAAGGGGAGTAACTTTCCTTTGAGTGGAAGTCATGGTCTGTGCCAACCTCTCTGCATTAAAGCCTGACCTTCACATTGGTGGAGAATCATAGAATAGTTTTGGTTGGAAGGGACCTTAAAGACCATCCAGTCCACCTCCCCTGCCATGGGCAGGGACACCTCCCACCACACCAGGCTGCTCCAAGCCCCACCCAACCTGGCCTTCAACACTGCCAGGCAGGGGCAGCCACAGCTTCTCTGGGCACCCTGGGCCAGGCTCTCACCACCCTCACATCAAAGAATTTCTTCCTCACATTTAAGCTCCATCTCCCCTCTGGCACTTGGACCCCGTTCCCCCTCGGCCCATCCCTCCCTGCCCTTGGCACCAGTCCCTCTCCAGCTTTCCTGGAGCCCCTTCAGGCACTGGAAGGTGCTCTAAGGTCTCCCCAGAGAAGCTTCCAGGTTTTCTTTTCCAAGCTCTCTGATTGTTGCTTTATTGACTATTTCATGTCTAGGTCTCCACAGAGTGAAAACAAGGAGAAACAAGGATAAAAGATGTATGGGTTGGAGCAGGAAAAATGCAGATTGGCCTCGGATTTACAAAGATATTGTGGTGGCCTGAAGGTCAAAAAGATGTTAAAGTGTTTTACAAATATGCCAGGCAGGACCTTAGTGAACACTGAGTTCAATAGAGAGAAAAGTGTTCTCTGGGTCTTTCTATCTCTCCTGGGAAAGCCTGCTGTTGATATTCCCTGGAGATGTTTTCATTTTTACATGTGCCCTATGGAGTCTCCTTGTGGATTTTAACATGGTCCTGCTGGAGACTACTTTTCCCTCATGGAGAACCAAATCCCCACCACTGCTCCAGCTTAACAGTCTCCCAGAGTCCATGATACCTAGAACGAACCTCAAATACTGTTCCCCTCCTCTTGATTATGAACCTACCCTCCATCCAGCAGTAGAGATGACTGGAAGAGGAGTGTATCCGATCTCTTGAAGACTGACCAGTTTTATCTGGGAACTCTTCTCTAACATGGGAAAGTAAACCCTGCAGGATGGGTCACTGTCATTTGACAAAGCAACCCACAGAGGAATCAACTGATCTGTCAGTGATTTATATCCAGATTGAACTGAGATGTCTTCTAGCCAAAGGTATGTGACCCTTGATGGATTTCACCCACACTCTTTTCTTCTGATGCAGTTTTCAAATCCCTGCTAGCTCCTGACTCATTAATCTCCTTCAAAGGACCTAGTGTAGACCCCTTGAGGATCTGGATGCTTTAGTTCTTGATGATGAGGTACCACTTCAGCATTGATCCAGCAGCTTCTTTACACACTGGCATGTGGCATTTGAGTTCTTAATCTGCTGTGTGGTTTTTCCCAGCTGAGAAGACTGGTGGAGCACAATTTTGGGAGCTCCAGATGGAGCCATTCAGGAATACAGCAACAGAACATCCTCCTTGGGAATAGTCTGGCCATACTGGTGTTGGGCAAGTGTTTTTTCAGCACGCAGAGCTTGCAGGGCTGTCAGTCAGCTCTATTTTTAAAGTACTAAATTCACACATAAAAGGCTTGGCGTGTTTTGAAGAGAAATGTAATCTCTGCAAATTCTTTGAAAAATTATGGACACTGACATTTTACACCTGTAATTATGATAAAAGCTCTCAGCGCAAGCCTGCGACTGTTTCCAGCAAATAAATCATCTTAACCCCTTGCTTTTAGGAATTTAGGGATCAGCCCTCAGCTATAAATTAGTAGCAAGTGATAATAGCTCTGCTCACAGCTGCCATCTCACGCTTTGGAGATGAAACACACTCCAGAGTGGTCCCAGAGCCTCCACCCCCTCCTCCCACCACACTGGTCACTAACAGGAACGTAGTTACTTGTAAACTATGTCCATGCCTACAGGCAGTGAACATCCCCAGTTATTTCTTCATAGGATGTGAATGCACACGTGCATTGTGTGTATTTGCAGGCAGGTGAAACACCAACACCCAGGTCGCTTTCAGCAGATTCCCTTAGCAGCTGAGATGGAAAAAACACCTCCATCCCTTCTTTTTCCTCTCAGGAAACATATGAGTGACTTGGAGTAAATGACACTATATGCTTCGATGCAGATAGATCCCATGTTCAAAGTTTCCTGACATTGCCCATTTTTATTATTATTTATTAGTTGTATTAATTTATCTATTTATTTTAATATTATTTTATTACATTATGTTGATGATTATGCAATTATTGTTATTAAAGTTGTTATTATTATTGTCGTTATTACTACCAACCACAAGAACAGACTTTACTCAAGAACTCTGTGCACCCTTGAACCATTTCAGGTGACATTCATGGGGCCATCTGGTGAGTCCCACTATTGCAATCCATCAGTGGGCTTGCTTCTAGTCAGCTCAACAAAGGGAAGGTTTGAATCAGAGGAGAAAGACAAATAAAGTGAATTCAAGGTGTGTTTCACATCAGCAGGATTGTGTGGTAACAGGGCAACCACCAAGCGAGGAGACCAGTCCTGGACTCCCTGATGAAGTGTGAGCAGGTCATGGGAAGGAGAAGTGGACATGGCAAGAAGATGGGTTTTGGTGTTGGGAACTGAGAAGCTTTTCACTAGTTCCTGCTAAGCCATTGTCCCTTGAAGTGATTTGGCCAAGGTGCAATCTCCCTCACTTCACTTGGCCAGAGCACAGACACCTCCAGGAGATCCCTTTGTTGTCAGTGATGGAGCAGGCAATGATCTGTCTCTTGGATAACATGGAAAACAAATCCTACATGGTACTTACCTCTGAGATGGAGCTCTGTGCTGAGGGTGTCCACAGACAGCCAAACAAACTTTCCACCAATCAAAATTCAAGTCCAAGCTGGGATCTTGTGAAGTAGCCTAGAAAACCAGCTTGGATGAACAACCTGATTTTCAAGGGTTAAAACTAGGAAGTTCAATACCACCCAGAAGGATGGAGGCCAGGCCTTAATGCCATGGTTTCTGGGGTTGGAAATCCAGAGGTGCTGTCTCCATTAAACCCACAGCACCCAGACTAAGAGCACAATGCTTGTAGGAGATCTTCAGATCACCTTGGGTGTCAGGCAGAAGGAAGGTGTGAATGTCCTTGCTGGTTTGGAAAGGGAACTGGTTTCTTCAATGTCCTCCCTACATCTGGTAGGTGGGATCCAGCTCCATTTTCCCTTCAGCAATTTGTACATTTTGCTTTGGTGGGGGGGGCAGAGCAATGGGAACTTGAACTCATTATCCCCATTGAAACGGTGATGCTTGAGAGCACTGGCATAGCAGCTGGGAGAGGAATTCCCTCCCCTGTGAGTATCCTGAAACGAGAGCTGGGAAAATGAGAACAGATGGCATTAAAATGTATGAAATAAGAGCCATGCTAATGGTTGAACATCTTCCTGCCCCATGCTCATCCCACATCTTTGCGTGACATAAACATGGTCAAATTCTGAGAAAACCTGCTGTTCACAAGGCTGAAAACCAAAAGGAGAGGAGAAGGAAATGGAAGACTTGTGGGGAGGGGGTGGTAAATGCAGCAGAGGGAGGGAGTAGAGCCACAATCTCCCTGGACCAGGAGAAACCCCGGCGTAGCAGGCTGACGGGGTTCCCATGGAATGTGCTCCTGCGAGGATAATGTGTTTGTGCACAATATTTCAAGACATCTGACACCACCAAGTGCTAAAATAGTGGGTTAGGATAATCCTGGACTCTTTGCGGTCACAGGAGGTGGTGAGGGGAGATTGGGGAATATGTCATGAATTACTTTAATCAAAGGGAAGTAGTCTTTTCCCTGCAAAATAAATGACCCAAGAGGAATATAGACTTGATTCATCTCAGAGAGACTTTTTTTATTTCACTGTCTTCAAATTACCTGCAATAAGTGATGCAACTTCAAGTTAAACTTCAGCAAAGCATCATAGGTAAAAGGCAAATCATTTCCCAGAGCTGAGAGAAGAGCTTGAGGTTTGGTGATCGGAGCAAGAGTTTCTTCAGCTGGGAGGGTGAGCAGTGCCTCGTTGTTAGAGCAGAATATTTGTGTTGAATATTTTGATTGTCCCATTGATTTACTGAGTCCCTTGAATAAAATAATCCTCTTGGTCTTCTCTTGGTCTCACCTGAAATACCAATGGTTAGACTTGACTCATAAACTTCACGGGAACAGAGCCTGTGGAGAAGCAGCATCTCACTTGCTTCCCCAGTATGTAATTTTTAATTGTTATAGAGTTTGTCATTTCCCTTAGAAAAAAAGTAACGGTCAAACAAATCTGTTTTCTTAACAATGTGAAGCACATCTAGAACAATGACTCTTCATCTTCATGTTGCCTGTGGCTTTGGAGCAGTTTTCTGCTGGTGGCAGCTGAAGAAGACAGAAAATGGTTGGGAAAAATAAGGTATGATTTTTAAAATGAACGATGACTTCCTCCATTTGAAAAACAATTTTATCAAATTTTAAATATTTCTCTAACACTGGAACGGGCTGCCCAGAGAGGTTGTGGAGTCTCCTTCTCTGGAGACATTCAAAACCTGCATGGATGCCATTCTGTGCCACCTGCTCTGGGTGAACCTGTTTGATCAGAGGAGTTGGACTAGATGATCTCCAGAAGTCCCTTCCAACGCTGACCACTCTGTGATCCTGTGAAAACACACCAAAGATTTGTTTTCCTCACCTTTTCAAGGGAAAGGGAGTTTTCATCAGAAACCAGTTCCACTCACTCTGGTTTTGATGCTGAAATCCACAGTTCCAGTTATATCATCCCAGTTCATCCCTTCCTTCTTGTCCCCCAGAAGATCACCTGGAGGGGTGTCCAGGCACTGGAATACCATCACCCCTCTGTGAGGTGCTCCCTGAAGTTATTTTGGTCTGAATTCATCTGGTTTTAGTTTGTGTCCTCCTCAGTTTCCATAGCAAGCAAATAATGGAACAAAAATGCTCCAGAGGACAGGCTGGTGCATACCATGGTCCATACCACATGGCTTGGTGGTTTCATGGGTCATCCCAAGGTCACATTCCAGGGCTCAACCCCACCTTGTGCAGAGGTGGCAACCAAGGACCTGGTACCTCACAGACTTGCATTAGCTCATAACTGCCTTGCAGAACAGGACAGGGGTTCAAAAGAACAGACCAATTTGGCCTTCAAAGAATGAGGTCTCCTTTCTATTCTAGCTCTGGGTGAAGGTTCACAGCAGACGAGGTGTGCTATTATGTTAACGTGACCCATTTGCCAAGTTCTATTTACAATCTGCTCTATTGACTCAAGCTAACAAGTTAATTGACTGCTTTTTGTGGCTTTGGTACACCACAAGCCTAACTGTCCTCTTAGGTAATGCAAGTGTGGGTGTGATCAAACAGCACAGCCAGGGCTGCGAAAGTCGTTCCAGGGAATATTTGGCTTGAGAGGTTTTCACCACCTTTTCTGCCCTTGGATTGGCTGCCAAGGAAGTGTCAATACCTGTCAAGTCTGGTTGGGAAAGAGTAAACTCCATCAACATTTAAATAAGAATAATAGGAAAAGCCATATTGCCCTGCAAGGACAAGCTAGGCAGAACCAGAGCCTGTTTGCTGCAATATTTTACAATATTATTTTTGCCCTGAATTCTAAGCTGGCTGCAGATTTCTGTGCCCAAATCTCAGCACTCTGCAAGTTGCCTGATCATCTCCATCCCAGTAGCACACAGAAGCCACCGCTGAGGTCAGAGACCCTTGATGTTGCCAGCCAGCCTCTAACAGGCTCTGAGGGTCTGTGTTATAATCTGGAAAAGTAAATAAGGTTTGATAACAGCGTGACCATTTGAGATACTTCACATATATAAATGTAGCTCCAAGCATGTTTTGAAGGAGGTCTCTGTCATCAGCTGGGAAGTGGAAGGGAAGTGGCTTCCCCAGGGGCTCACAACAAGAGTGGCCACACCAGGACAAACTAAGGGGTTTGTATAGCTGGGTATATCTTCCCAACCCCTGGAATAGCCTGACCTATAGGAGAAGCCTTATTTCCATCAATATGAGTGCACTGAATGCCCCAGGACTCATGCCACATGCATAAATTCCTGTCCCCACCAAGAGGGTGGCTGTGATAATTCCCAGTGGGGGCAGCCCCTGGTTTTGGATATCTCCTGACCTCTGCCCGGTTTTCTTTTGATGGTGTTTGTTTGCTTCAGTCAAAACCACGCCAGGGAGCATGCTGCCAACTGACATATGTGAAAAATTGTGGGACAGTGCTCAGAGCAGGACCTGGCCCTTTACAAATGCCATCACTGGTCCTTTTGTTCCCCATAAATCCAGCAGAAGGCAGTTCCAGAGGGGAGGGAAGGGCTGGGGATAAAACTCCTACTTGCTGTGCACTGACACAGTGTTTTATTCATTCAGCCACACTGGCTGACTTCAAATTCCTAGTTTTGGGGTGTCTGATTCCTACTGAAACCCATCCTCTCGACTCACGTGTCTGCACACCCCATGGCCCAGCAGCTCCCCTCCACCACTGGGATTGCCAAGGGCTGGAGAAGGATTCCCACTCCAGCTCTGCAGGTCAAGGAGCTGCAGAGCAGCCAGAGAGCCATTTCACACCCAGAAACACTCACCTACAGCAGAGACGGAGCAGAACATCCCCTCAGAGGAGGTCCCCCACCTTCTTGTGGCTTCCAGGAACACCCAGGCACACGCACGCACCAAGCACACGTGGCCCCCCCATCCTGCTCCCCTTTGGCACGAGGCATCGGGACTGGAGTCCACAGAGGCAGTGGAGACAGAGAGCAGGCTGTTCATGGGGAAACAATTCAGCCTTGTCTTCAGTCACGTTTGGCTTCAGCACACAGGTCTCCACGCAATGCCTGGAGAAGGTCACAGGGGAGGGCAGGAGACAGAAATATTTTGTGTTCTTCCAGCCAGGCTGGAGCAATTGGATGATGGTGACCCCTCCAATCTTATTTTTAGCTTTACAAGAAACAGGTCAACAGGAGAGACAGAACAAGCCCTTGGAAGGATGCAGAAGAAAGCTTCTCGCCCTGGCTTTCCCACAAAGGCACCATCAGTCTCTCCATCATGGACCACCTCCATTTACCCTGTGCAAAACAAGCTTCAGAGCACAGACAGGGGTAGATGGGAATCTGGAGCACCTCTCCTATGGAGACAGGCTGAGAGAGTTGGGGGTGTTCAGCTTGGAGAAGACAAGGCTCCAGGGAGACCTTAGAGCACCTTCCAGTGCCTGAAGGGGCTCCAGGAAAGCTGGAGAGGGACTGGTGCCAAGGGCAGGGAGTGATGGGCCGAGGGGGAACGGGTTCCAAGTGCCAGAGGGGAGATGGAGATGGGATGTGAGGAGGAAATGAAGGTGGTGAGAGCCTGGCAGAGGTTGCCCAGAGGAGCTGTGGGTGCTGGCAGTGTCCAAGGCCAGGGTGTCTGGGGCTTGGAGCACCCTGGTGTGGTGGGAGGCGTCCCTGCCCATGGCAGGGAGTTGGACTGGATGAGCTTTAAGGTCCCTTCACACTCAAACCAGTCTGGGATTTGGTGATTCTGTCACATGGAAAGCACCAGAACCCAGGGGTTGGTAAGAGTTCTGCTGGCTGCTGTTAGCTCTGATTGTTCTCTTGATGTTGTGGGAGCCTAACAAGTGCTAAGCCCTTCCTTACAGCCAGGTCCCAGGCAGCAACCTCAGAGATAACAGTTTCCAGGGCAGCCTTGAGTCTCTGAGCCTGACCAGGGGCTGCAGATGTTTGTACCCCTGGATTGCTGGTTAAAAGAGCAGCAGAGAGCTGGGAACAAGTGTGAGGAGCAAGGTCCAGCTGAATTCCCTGCAGAAACAATTTGTGGTGGGCATAGAATTTTCACACACATGGACACCCATACTCCCAGAGTGCTTTGGTTAGATGCCTTTTTGGCTAGCTGCACCAAAATTCAAACACAGCAGCATCCTTTTTCTTAGTGTACACTGGCCAGTTTAACATACACAGAGAGATGGGAGTGGAAGAGTCAAGTGTTGAAACAGTTTGCATTTGGCTAGGACCCACACTAAAGCCACTCTTGTGGTCGCAGCATGTGCTGGGAGATCTCTGATAACCCTGATGTGAGCTGCAGTGGTGGGTAATGGGAAACCACAGCCCTTCCCTGCAGACTTGGGAGGAGAGGGGGTCAGGATGGCTTAGAAAAGGGGATATCTCTGTACCTGGTCTAGAGAGAACAAGGGCTGGCAAAGCACCTTGCCTAAGTTAATATCAGGGCATAGGATAGAAATCAGGTCTGGTTTTCCAAAATTTGAACTTAACCTCACATGAGAACATCCTTCTGCAGCAGCCACAGGTCTTTTGACATCTCACATTTGCCTCTGACTGAGATAGAGCACACACCAGTTGCTTCTCCCATAAACCCAGCTTGAAGACATGTCCTGCAGACCAGGGGGATGCACAGATCTTTCTGCTCAGCTGCTGGGTCTCACTGCACCTACACCCATCCCCTGGGGCCATGTGTGCATGGGAAGGGTCACCAGCCCTTGCCCAAGCAAGGTGGTGATTCAAAACCCACCACTTTTCCTATTCAGATGAGATTTCATCCACCCCTTCCTACCCTTCCCTTTCCTAAGAGCCTTTCCAAGCCCTCATCCAGCTCCTCTTGTGTGATCCCACAGGCTCTCTGTGCATTTTTGCCTGTTCCCCCTTAAAATCCAAAATGCATCTTTGCTCATCATGGACTCATGGCTGGAACTACTTAAGTTAATAGAGCAGTTAAATAAGACAGCTCTGGCTGCACTATCCACAGGAAGGGTATGTTTTACTGCCCTGGAGACAGAGAATACAGTAGTGGCTTTCAGACCCTCAAACCCTTTCCTTGCATGTGGCTGAGAAGATCAGAGCAAGCCCAGCATCCCCCTGGTTATCTGTCACAAAGCCTTGGCCAAGGGGAGATGCTGCCCTTGGGGACTTCGTCCTCCCCAGCCCGAGGTGACAAAGGCACATGACAGCGACAGTGGCCAGGCAGGAATGTTCAAAATAAGTCCAAGCAGAGCCCACTGCACCACCACGTGATTTCTGGGAAGTCACGTTACCCCCTGTCCCTGTCAGTCCCGCATGGAAAATTGGGGGAAGCAGGAACTCTGCTAAGACAAACCAGATGGTGCTTCTGAGCAGGCTGCTCTTGGTGTCCAGGCTGTTACACCATGACACGGGGGTGTTTTCAAAAAGAAAAACAAGTGCAGAGGGTGGTTGGGTGTCAGGGTAGCAGAAAGGCTTGTGCTGGGCTGAAGGAATTGGCCAGCAAAATCCCTGCTCTTCCCATTCCCAGCTCCCTGCAGACAGCCCTCCCTGGTGCATCTCTGCCCCAGTGAGAGGACAGCAGTAATGGCTGGAGTAGGAGGGAGGTGTGACAGGCACCCCAGGAAGGGAGCAGGAGATGAGACACCCATGGCAGAGCTCCAGAAAGGATCCCTTTGGACCTACCCCTAACATTGTTCCAGCTGCTCTTCTCCTTCCCCCAGCCCAAAGCTCCACCAGCATCACAGCCAGCCCCTCACCTGGAGAAGAACCACCCTGTGCTTTCCTGGGCTCCCTGTGCCAGCCCACACCCCCCACGTGGCTCTCCATCCCCTTCTCATGGCCAGTCCACCTACAGAGATGTCAACTCCTCTTCCAGCTGGTTGCCCAAGGGTCCTCAGCACAACCCAGCAGACTGAGAATCCTTCTGCCCACCCCAGGGCACCCATAGCTCCTCCAAGAGCTTTGTGCCTCTAGAAAGAGAGGTTTGGGTTTGCCTGTCACACTGATAGGAGCAGAGATGTGGATGGGTGTGTGTATTTGACCACTCACCCCAGCCCCATGATCTGACCTTCCCTCCACAAGCAGTGGCATTTCCACTGTGTCTCTTCTGACTTCCCCCAAAGGTCCTGGAAGAGAAGAGGGCTTAATGAGGAAATTCCTTTGGTCTTTTCCTAAGCCCCCCCATCTCCATGTGTGTATTTTCCTCTTTCCTTCCTGTCTTGGGAACATAATCAAAAGTAGTCTCAGAGTCTGTAGTTTTTGCCTTTTCACTCAGATTTTTACGTTAAAAGAGAGGAACAGAGGTGTCTCCTTGGACAGCAAAGAGCTGGTGCCTGTGCCCAGCACCTGCTTTGGTGGTGACACAGACACCAGGAGACACCATTTTCTGGGCTGGAGGTGGTCTTCTCCTCAATCTAGCAGGGGTGGATGAGGAGACTCATCCTGAGTCCAGCCTTTGGCCTGAATTTAACAAGCCTGCAGGAAAGCTGGAGAGGGACTGGTGCCAAGGACAGAGAGTGGGGAGAGCCTGGCCCAGGGTGTCCAGAGAAGCTGTGGCTGCCCCTCCCTGGCAGTGTTGGAGGCCAGGTTGGCTGGGGCTTGGAACAGCCTGGTGTGGTGGGAGGTGTCCCTGCCCATGGCAGGGCGGGTGTGGGACTGGATGGTCTTTAAGGTCCCTTCTAGAACAAACCAGTCTGGGATTCTATGATTCTATAAGCTGTGGTGGACCAGGCATGGTGACTAAGACAGTGGTCATCAGGAGCTGCTATAGGGACTATGACTCATCAGGGCCCAGAAGAGAGATGACCGAGAAGAGACAGGGAAGAGGTCAATCATATCTTAGGAGGCACATAGAGAAGATACGGGAGTCAGGAATTTGCTTTAGCTCTCAAGAGTAGAACTGCATCAAATGAAATAAGCAGTTTTCAGGCTCAAGACACAGAGAAATGAGCAGAGCTTCTCAAGGTGTGTGGTTGACCTGTGGGACTCCTCACAGGAAGATGCCATGCATGAATTGAAAACCCAACTGCAGAAGCTCACAGGAGGAAAGCCCTTCAAGGTCTGCTAAATGTAAGGTTCCATCACTCAGGACCTGCATATCCCAAAAGTATTTTGGGATCCCAGAATACTGGGAAGTATTCTGAGGACCATCCATGTGTACTTGTCTTGTTGAGGAAAGTAGTATCCTTTCAGCAACGTCCTAGGTCCCAGGTTGCAAGATAACCTGTGACAATCCAGCCCAGGAGCAATGGGAAATTCATCACGAAGCAGTCCTGATCACAACCGAAGCTTCTGCATCTCACCAGAATCCAAATTCACCATTAAATCCTCAAAGAGTACGTTAAATTAAGCAATTCCTTTTCTTCTCTTCTCCTCTCTTCAGCTCAGCTGTGTCGACAGCACTAAATGGAGCCTCCCACCACATTCAACTCCCACAGCGCAGACTTTGCCAGGTCTTTGATCAAACCCTTTGCATTAGATTTTATAGTATCTTGGCTGAAACAGGTGGACCTCCACCAGAGCAACAGATAGCAGCAGGTCTGCCAAGCTTTTAAGACCATGGGCATTCAAAGCAGCATGGATAAATCACAAAAAATACACTCAAAAAAGGGTCAGAGAAGGATCAATACCTTGATAAAAATACATCCTTCCAGTCCTGAGAGTGTATAGTCCAACACATCCCAGTGTGCTTTCATATTACAAGGTGTTGAAGAGCTCCTGATTCCCATCATACCGATGAGTCATAAAATATTCTGAGACTACAAGGGGATAATGCACTATGTCCATGTTCCTGCAGGCCAGATGGTTTCAGATAAATAGAAACAACTATATTAAGAAGTTTTGTTCTGGATGGGGCTGGAGTGTCTGAGATGTGGTTTGGATACAAATAGGGGAAGAAAAATAGAGAATTTTATAAATGCTTTCAAAGAAAAAAAAAGGGGGAAAAAGCATTGGTTTGATTCAAGTGTTTCAAATGACCCATTTTCTTATGATTTCTGTCTTTTTGTAGATTGTATATTTTCGATGTGGATGTAGGTATCTAACGTCATGAAAATGAAACGTTTCTAAACTGAAAGTTAAATCACATTTTACAGTGAGGAAATTCAATACTTTGTACAGAAAACATCGGCAAGGGATGTTTCAGCATGGCCTGAGATTTTCTCAAGGTTTTCTTCCAAAATGAAGTGCCTGTGAAACCTGTCTCTCTGTGCAACGTGCTCCAGTTTCAGCAAACTGCATCCTGGTGGAGTCTGCTTCTCTGGCAATAGCTGCAACTCTTTTTTACAAATAAATGCTTCTACTTTGCTGTATCACTCCAACCATGGCATGATGGCTTGTGCTGCTTCAGCTCCAGGCTAAACAAAAGACTTCATGATATCCCAGTTCAGCTGAGAAACTAAACATCAGCTTTCTAGTATAAGGTCTTGGAAGGAACATCAAGTAGATGAAGATGCTTCCACCTGGAAAAGCAGTGACTGGTTTAGGACAGAGATCTCTATATCCTGGCTGAACCAGGGCAAAGAACAGTTATTGTTTCTCCCAGAAAGGTTTGAGGCCACTTGAGAAGTTGGTTATGAGATTCACATGGACAGAAGACAGCACTTTCTCACACCACACTAGGTCAGTCATTGGAGTCAGTTAAGTTCCTGAAGGACATAATCTCCAGAGACCAAGACCCCAGTGCAATCCCCAGTTAACTACTGAATGCCAGGAGGTTATAACCAGGACAGGGTCGACTTATGTTTATCCTGGTCACATATTCTTTTTAAGCATCCATTGTCAGACACCACCCGAGACAGGACAGCATTAGATGTGTCATTGGTCTGGTAGCTGAGCTGATGTTTTTCTTACAGTTTCTTTTCCCTTATTTTTTTCTTTTATTTTCTCTTCTATTCTTTCTTTAGTATTTTCTTTTTTTTCTATTTCCTTTTGTCTTTTTTCTCTGTTCTTCTTCTTCTCTTCTCTCCATTCTTCTCCCCTCCATTTGTCTTCTCTCCATTCTTCTTCTCCTCTCTTCTCCATTCTTCTTCTCTCCTCTTCTCTCCATTCTTCTTCTCCTTTTTCTCTTCTTCTCCGCCTTCTCTTCTTCTCCTCTTCTTCTCCTCTTCTTCTCCTTCTCTTCTTCTTCTCCTCTCCTCTCCTCTCCTCTCCTCTCCTCTCCTCTCCTTTCCTCTCCTCTCCCCCCACTGGCCTTTAAAGATTGCTTGGTGAGGCCAGCCTAGAAACATCTCTTAAGCTTTTCGAGAGGTCACCAAGCCTATGTTACTCTCCACACAGGGGAAACTACAGCCACCCTCCCACTGTCTCAGGGTCTGGGACAAAGTCACTCTCATCATGGAAAAAACCTTGATCACACAAAGAAAAGGTCATTTGCACATTACTAATCAGCTCTGACATTGATGTTTATCCTCATGCTTCTCAGAGCAGTCAGGGAAACTGCTTTGCTGAGCCATGAGCAGCCATGCAATGGTTTTGTTTTTGTGGGAGGTTGCAGCTGTTTCATGCTGTCTTGTGTTATTACCTAATGTAGGATCTGGCTGCATTGCTTTTGACAGGGCAGGGCTCCCAGGATACCTATGGCCCTGATTCAGAAAAGCAGTTAAGCACATATCTAACTAGAACATGAGTCAGGGAAGGACATGCGTGTGTCCCATTGACGTGTGTGGGAATTAAGCGTGTGTTTAAGTGCTTTTCTGGCACATGATATGGCTATGGATGAGATGATATGACATGGTTCCCTGCACGAGCCAAAACGCTCCTTCCAACCTTATATTCCTGACACATATCAGGCAGGATTTTCTAAATATGGGCTACTAAACATAGATCCCCAAATTATCATGTTTAACCTTTAAATAAATGTGATATGGTTATTTAAGGATCCTGTTCACTTCAGTGTGGCGATGACTGATGGGGGCACATCTCATCTGAAGGTTGGATTGCATCTATCTTGAGGCTGGAATACGGTTATACAAGATTCTTGTGGTTTTCCCACATTGTAAAACAAATCCTTCGACTTTGCCTACTGCTCTGAAATTCCCTGGAAATACCCAGGAAACACCGCGATGTGAGAGAAGATGGAAGATATCTGGGTTCTTTGCTTTTTATTCTGATTATTTAGAGTTTTATCATTTGTCTTCAGTGACAAAGTATAGGAAGATGCAGTTATAGGTTTAGGTATGGGTATACGTTATAGGTTATAGGTATATAGTTATAGGTATATGTTATATGTTATAGGTATATAGTTATAGGTTTAGGTATATGTTTCAGTTATGTTCCCAGAGAATTAGAAGAAGACAGATGCTCATTTACCCATCTGTAAGATATGTAGATTGGGCTGGGCTGGTGTACCCATAGGAACCCATACATTTTGATCTGATGGCCTGGGCTCCTGCTTTGCACATGCTTGTTCAGATCATTACTTCTACTCAGGAAACAGTGCTAGATGCTTTGCACCCAAAGAACTGGACCTGTAGGAAGTGACCCAGGATACACCTAATAAATCCACAATGTGGGAGCAAGTATTCGAGGTTGTGGCTGTATGAGGCACCTTCACAAGAGGGTATGGCTTGGAGTGAGAGGCAGAAATGGATCCACTCAGACAAGGCTTTAGGCTGACATTTTTCCATTAAAAAAATTTAATTCCAGCTGTCTGCAGATGAAAAGGAAAAATTCTTAGATAAGTAAACCTGGACTATATTTCATCCTTCTCCTTCTACAGCATGTTGTAGTAAATAAGTTGACCATGAGCCAGCAATATGCCCTTGTGTCCAAGAAGGCCAATGGTATCCTGGGGTGCATGAAGAAGGGTGGGAGCAGCAGTGGTGGGAAGTTCTCCTCACCCCCTGATCTGCCCTGGTGAGGCCACATCTGGAGTATTGTGTCCAGTTCTGGGAACTCCAGTTAAAAAAAGACAAGGAACTACGTGAGAGAGTCCAGAGAAGATCTACAAAGTTGATGAGGGGACTGGACCATCTCTTTCATGAGGAAAGGCTGAGACACCTGGGGCTGTTCAACCTGGAGAGGAGAAGACTGAGAGGGGATCTCATCAACACTTATAAATATCTACAGGGGGGTGTCAGAAGGATGGGGCCAGACTCTTCTCACTGGTGTCCAGTGACAGGACAAGGGGCAATGGGCACAAACTGGAGCACAGGAGGTTCCATCTAAACATGAGGAAAAACTTCTTCCCCTTGAGGGTGCCAGAACCCTGGAACAGGCTGCCCAGAGAGATGGTGGAGTCTCCTTCTCTGGAGACATTCAAAACCTGTCTGGATGTAATCCTGTGCCACCCACTCTGGGTGAACCTGCTTGAGCAAGGGGGTTGGACTAAACGATCTCCAGAGGTCCCTTCCAACCCACACCACGCTGTGATTCTGTGATACAGTGGCATAGTGAGCTGTGGTAAGGAATCTGTCGCTCACAGGCAGTTGTTGAGTTTTGGTTGCCAGCATGTCCAAGATGACGAGTGGTTTTAAAGTCCCTAGAGAAAGATGAGGATTTGATAGGAGTTGAAGTAGTAGAAATGCATGCTGACATGCAAAGGGGAAGGGAAAGACGCACAGGCATCAAACAGATTAACATGGACAGGTAAAGGGGGTATCTACAAGGTATTTAGATAGAAGAACATCAAGGTAAGAGAAGAGCAAAGCATGGCTGTATTGAGCTGGAGCACCTAACCCAGCTCCCCACATCCAATGATGACCAAGAGCAGGTAAATGAATGCCCCTGTAAGTGTTATGACTTATTATTTATTATTGGGGTGACATTCTTCCTGAAAGTCCCATTGGGGGCTGGAGGACACTACGTTCATTACATTTGTCTGCTCTCCATGCCCAGATGTTCTGCAGAACCCCCGCGGTAATGCTAGCCAGCTTCCACTCTTTACCTTCCCAGTGAATTATGGCCCTGTGATTCTTGCTTTGTAAAGGCTGAAGCCTCAGGCTTCACAAGGAGTTTAGTGTCTCCATACGGTGAAATGTCGTGGCCAATGCATTTGGCTCCAGCTGCTCTTATCGCACGAGGCAGATTCGGTGCTGAGCTAAGTCAGCTTATCAGGACAGGCAGAGAGCAATTTCTGCTGCAAAATAAAAAAAGAAAGCAGAGCAACACCCAACACCAGCTTTTTTTTATCACTTGGAATGATCAGAAACCTCTGGCATGTCCCTCAGCTCCATGCGGCACAATCAGAGCGAACCAGAAGAGAACAGCTCAGCCAATGGGGAAATGTTCCTCAAAGTCTTGCAGGGTTTCCTGTGGGTTTCAAAAGCAGCAATTACATTTTATTCCACGCAGTTTGCGCTTTTCTCTCAAGGTGGAAAAGCCACAGGTTTGGCATGTCTGTGCATCCATGTGTGCATGTGCTTGGGAAAGGAAAACGCAGGATGGGTCAGCCATGGGAGGGTCCCACACAACCCTCCCAAGGTACTTTGGGGGTCAAACGTTTCTGAGATTTGTTTAAGCTCAGCAACTCTTCCATTAGTGCTGTCATTAAAGAGATGGTTGAAATGAAGGCTCAGATCTAATGGATGGTCAGGTATCTGGTTCTCTAGATGTTTCCATGGATAGTCCACAAAGCAAATATCTTTGAGCTCCCAGGAATAACTTCTGGCAGAAAAGGGGTGTTGCTTCCCAGCAGGACAGCTGCTAACCCCAGGATGCATTCCTCAGAAATCTGTGCTAGGACATCATGTCTGGGCTATCTCTGATGGGTAGTGTGAGAGTTGGAAATAAAACTACCAAGGTTGGCTTGAGACATGGACAAAGAGACAGTCCAGTGACACTGCTTCTGCATGGTCTTCCTAGAGAAAAGCATTGAAAAGTTGTCTTCCTGTAGAGTCCTTGAACCCCATCTGAAAAATGAGCTAAGGAGAGAAGCAACGCATGCCCAAGAGAACACAGAAGGAGGGCACAAACTGAGCAGGCAAGAGGGTTGTACATAAATCACTCAAGCTAGGAGTTACCACTGCTTGAAGGAAAACTACCCCAGAGAATTCGTAATATTTTCTGCAAATTAAATATAAGATTTTATTGTTTTTAATGTGAGCACATGTATGTGCGTGTGTCACTATGGACCAGTATTTTTTTTTACTGCAGTTGGTTTGGACCCAGAGTTCTGGGACTGGGACAAAGGCAGAGCAAATTGAAATCCCCTGACCAAGCGTTGTGTTCCCCTGTCCACCTTGCCTCTGCCTGTGCATCAGCCTAATCTGAGGAAGAAGTCCTGAGGTTTTTTCTGTGACATGGAAGGTCAAAGACAACAAAGGCTTGACATGCATTTCTGGAAGGGCATTCCTCAAAAACTTGGGGCTCAAAATTTCCTTAACACGAGTTAATTTCAGTATTTGGAAGGAAAAGCAAACGTTTATTTTTTTCTCAAGGTTTTTAAACTCAATATTTTTGCATCATTGCATCACTCTAGCAATTGTGATTACAAAACCTTCATCCTCAAAATGAAGTGTTGTAAGACCATGGAAAAGCTGACTTTGAATTGAATTTTCTCAGGTCTTCCACTGACACTCCAGACCTTTCTTTGGTTTTTATTTGACATCTTAATTGAAATCTCACTCACCAATGGACAGCACACAGTTGAACTGGAAATGGAATCACCAACAAAGCATAGCAAACCATTCTCTCTCTTATAATGGTAGAAATCAAGAATAACTTTATTTGAGTAACAGATAATAAAGCTGATGCATGGGAAAGGATTAAATGCTGCAGTTGATTAACCCCTCTAGAGATACATTGGTCCCAAGTCAGGTAGACATGGCCTTCAGATGCACTTGCTTCAGTCAGACCTCATGCCTGGCATTCAGACAGGACAGGCAGAGATATTCCCCCCAGGGATAGGTGTGTGACTGAGTCAGAGGTTGTTTTAGCCAAATTCAGGTATATAGTAGGTGCAGAATAGCCTGTTTCCAGTTTCAATCATCCCAGCTCCCTCCACCACCAACAGAGAGGAACCTTGCAGAAAGCCTGTGATTCACCAAAAGTAGGAGAGATGACTCAGGGTGCAGTGTCTCCTCATTGACTGTAGAGGAGCCCAGACAGGGCCTGCAGGTTGCACCTGGAGAGTTGAAGGGAGGTGAGATGAATCCCTCCCAGCTGCTCCTCTGGTCTCTGGCACAGACTCCCAGGATATCCTCTAGCCATGTCTTCTGCAGATCAGACCCTCCATAGCAGTGGGCTCATCTCTCCAGGCACCCATCTCTCCAAGAGAAGTTGTTACGGGTAGCTTGCTTTATCCTATGTCCTTCTGTGCCTCAGTTTCCCTTCCAGGCACAGGCTTACCCACATTGTTTGCCCTTGACCAGTACAACAAGAGACCCTGCTTTGGCAAAACATGTTGATGTCAGCTTAACTTACAGTGTTCCCCCAAATCTCTTGGAAGTTCACATGAATTAAGTGGTCACCAAGGCACTTTGCTGAACCAGCAACTCATTCATCCATGCTAAAAAAGCCCTCTGAGAACCATGGCTGATGCATGGAGCTCCCTTGGAGCCCAGGGCACTGTTATTCCTAATGCATGTAGGGTGATTGATGAGGTCAGGGGTGGTAGCACATGGTTCCATTGGCCAGCACTGGCCACGAGGTCACAGACCAGAAGGTGGGCAATGAGTTCCTCTTGGACCACCAATAACTGCACCTTCCTCCAGAGCTGCAGCGTGCAGTGGGCTGTGAAGGGTGGGGAGGGTTTCCAAAGGAGATGGAGCTAATTAATTTCCATTCCCTCAGAAGACAGTGCTGCTGGTGTTTCCAAACTCCCCCTGTTCTTTACTTACCCTTTTGGATCTCAAGGGATGCCCCATGACAAATTGGAGCTCTCTGGTGAACCAATTGCTTTTTTTTTTTTCCCTATTTTTTTTTTCTTGGTGCTCAAGATGAAAGATTTAAAATGCAATAATGTTTTGTCTAAATTCTTGTGGAAATAGCTTATGACCTTTCATAGAGAAATGTGGTTTCAGCTTTCCGGTAAGAGAGCTCCCAGCTAATGATTTAGCTCTATTTTCTAATAAATAGTTGGCAAGAGACGACCACTCTTATACCCTTTGTCATTAGGGACCTATTATTTATGACTCAGAAATGAATCATTAGGCTTGGCAAACAGCAATTTCTTTGTGGCCAATGTATTTTTCCACTCGGTAGCAGAGTATGCTTGTAAATTCTTCCTAAAAATTACCATTAAAGAATCTCCAAACAGACTCTCCCCCACACTGCCATAAATTCTCCCCGCTTTGGTGACTATTGGTGGTCTTCCCACCTCAGGAAAAAGGCTCTCTTTTTTTGCCCTTAACGCCTTTCATATTTCCTTCCAGCTAATTACACTTTTATTTAATAAGGGAAATGCATTTTGTTTTCCTTACGGCCTCCCTTTTACGGGATGAAATGTTTCCTTCTGATGGAGCCTTCCTGTCTTCTGTATCCTGGCTAACTCAAGGCCTCCAAGCAATTAGAGTTGGAGAAGACCTTGCACTTACACTTACTTGGTGGTGTCCGCTTGCCAAGGGCTTCAAAAAGTCATTTTCATGGGAAGCCATGGTGATACGTGCTGGACAGGAACCATCTAGGGGCAAATTTCTCCAGGTTCTGAAAAAGTGTAGGAAAAATAGCAAGCCAGCCACTCATTTGGTTTCTCCTTCTCATTCTGAAATGATTATTCACCCAGTTGAGAGACTTCTGGAATCTGTTCCTGTACCATGAGCATGTCTCTAGGGACATACAATTTACCAGCTCATCAGGACAAGGGAACTAATTAAAAAACCATTGAGGTATGGTTCAGGCTTTGTTCCAGATGCATATTTCACCAGTGCTGACTCGTGTCCAATCCATCAGATGGTTTCCTACTGAAGACTCAGCCTGACTGTAGGAATTTGATCCCAACACCAACTTTTCTGACACTTGGGAAACTATGGATTGCAGGTGGGGCATCAGGTTATGTGAGATTCATAGAATCATAGAATCATTATGTTTGGAAGGGACCTCCAGGGTCATCAAGTCCAACCTTTATCTCATCATATTCCTAACCATTAGACCATTAGACTATGATTCCTGAGCAGAAAGCTCCAGACAAGAAGTTTTGAGAAAATTCAGGGGGGGGAATTGCAATTAGAGGCTGGTCAGCACTGCAACCCTACACTGACTGTCCAAAAATATGGAATAAACCTTGCTTGTCTAGATTCACAGATTTTAACACTGAAGGAACCACTAGATCACTTAATCTGGCCCCCTCCAGAGCAATTTGCTCTGAAATTGGGATCCTCTTAGTGCCTCTTGCTTACCTGTAACATCAAGCAAAGACTGCTCTGCCTTGGCTATGAAGAAAAAGGAAATTTTGGGTCAGGAGCTTATTAATGCTTGCCTTATATTATATATATAGCTTTATATTATATATATAGCATATATATATATGCTTATATTAATGCTTGCCAGTGAAAAATACAAAATAATGACTGGAAATAGCTTTTGCTGGAAAACAGCAGCAGACCAACCTAGTCCTGGCCCAAACAGAGAGAGAATAATGTTCTTCTCCCCAGCAAAACAGCAGTCCTTACTTTAAATTTAGGGTGTGGCCAGAAGTTCTTTTCTCATTCATTTTCTTCCATGGGAAGCCTACAGGTAAAACATACCCAATGTACTAGAAAAAATACATTTAACTGGAGTTTTCTGCTTGGGTTGTTGGGTTGGGTCTGGTTTGTTGGGGATTTTTTTTCCTTTGAGAAATATAGCAGCGTCTTCCTTTCAAGAAGTTGATTATAAGTCAGTTAATTGGTCAAGTGAGAAAAAAGAGAGGTAATAAGCAGAGCACTGAAACCTCTGGGGAACAGAAGAAGGAGCAAAAGGCTTGGATGAGCCAAACAGACTTAGGATATAACAGAGAAAATGATAAATGCAGTCTCAGGAAAACTTTTATAAGCTAAGAAAACTTTAAATATTAATTCTGAGAAGTGGAGCTGTGACCATACATGTGTCTCAGATCCCTCCTGGATTTGTTGGGAACAGCTAAGCAACCTTAACACGAGGCAGGGGAAAAGGAGAAGAGATAGATGAAGATTGCCACTGGAATATCTTTGAGCTGGAATATGAAAGCAAAAAAAAAACCCAAAACATGAAAAAATCAGTTTCTTTCTGAAGTCTGGAATTTTATTTTTAAAATACCACAAAGTTTTGGAATCTACTGATTAAAAAAAAAAAAAAGAAAAAAGATGAAAAATAAAGCTTTCAATAAAAATCTGGACAAAAATAGCTTATTTTGGTTCAGGAAGTGTCTGAGAGTCTGTCATATGGAGAAGATCACTCTGTGGCCGGTTGGATCACACCAAAGATTCATCACATGGGAGCATCTGCTTGCAGAAATGTCCTGACCAGACACTTTAGAGGCAGCTATGAACCTCTCCGAAAAAAATTAGTTTCACCTGCTTATGGAGGACATTCCCATTTATTCCTTCTTCCCTCTCTCCAAATTTTAGTCAGATGTCAGTGTCATGCTCCAAGTTAAGGAGGATTCTGTTTTCTTCCTAAAGTCTTTCCTATTTCTTTTGATACTTTAATTCTTCTAGATGATTTTGCTCTCCATACAGATGAGAAAGCTTCTGTTGACTCTTGCTGAGCTCTTCAGCCATGGAGAAGTCTTCAAGACCCAGAAACATTTATCTGGGTAGAGAACACAATCATCACCCATCTGGGAAGGATACCTCTGTGAACCAGGTCCAAACCCTTCAGAGGGGAATGTGCCTAGAAGAGCTGAGGGTTTTTATTAGGAAAGAAGCAGCATCTCTCAGTCAAATTTATAACATAAAGTGAAAACCTTATTTGAGGTTTGAAAAAGTTTGAAAAACCTGATTCTGCTCAATATTTTCCTTGTACTTCAATGCTTTCCAGTTCAGGTCAACATTGACAGCATATATGCCAAAATTCTGGACAATAAAAGCAAAAAAATAAAAGAAACTCCACAACAACAACAACAAAAAACCACCCACAGAAGAACCCTTTTCTCTCATGGGAATTCCTGGAGCAGCTGGAGGCTGAAAATAATGGCAATTTCACAGGGAATGAAAACCTACAGACCCAGGAGGTTAAATAAACACCATCCAGGTTCTTGGTTGGTTGGTTGTTTGCCAAAGCCCAGAAAGGAATACAATGGAAGAGTTCATCTTTCCACTTCTTCTAGGTGTTTACCTAAGTCTAATCATGCTAAACCATTCTTGTTCCTGAAAATATATAATTTTACTACATATTTAGTAAGAGGGAGCGTGGCTTGTAAGGAAAGCCCCACCTCACAGACCATGGCTGCTGATAGAGTCGATGTCTTGTCTAAGCCATTTCTCTGGGCTTATTGGTCAGAAAGGATCATCTCCAAAGGGTGATATTTCTAATTCACAGATCCCCAGGTAGCTGAAATCAGATGGAGTGAGTCCTGTTGCTGTTATCTGTAGATAAATTGGAAATTGCTGTGGAGGGCAGCTTGCTTGATAGTGAAACCACTGCCTCAGGTGGTGACCTGTGGAGCAGAAAGCCTAACCCAAGACCTCACCAGGATCGAGCTCAGGTCCTCCCTATTACAGGCATAAAACACACTACTTAGCATCTGATGGGCTTCCTTGGTGCACCCCAATTCAGCCACAGGCAGCCAAGGTCCAAAACAGATATACACCTTCACTCTCCACATCCTTGTTGGTACATGAACCCATCACCACCAAAATAGAGATCCTCAGCCTCAGCAGCCACAGCTGAAGGGCACAGTGGTCTCCTGCCAGATACTGACAGTGACTCCCACCATGCTGGAGGTCAGATAATGTCTGAGACATTTAGGGTACAACTACATTGGTAAGTGCACTTCTGAAGTGCATCTCCCACCTCTCCTAACTGACCAAGCTTTGATTCATGTCATGGGGAAATCTGAGAGCACACAAATTGGCTTTGTTTTGGGTGAAGCTAACCCAAACCACATGCTATCAGAGCAGACCTACTGTGCTCTGACTGATGGGCATCGGAGCCACAGAATCTGATTTAAAACTCGTCCAAAGCACTCCCTGCAAACTGAGATGTCATGGCCGTGAAAACCACAGCCATTTGGCTCTGCAGAACTGAGCTTTGTGCCACAGGATTGGCTGATGTCCTCATAATGTCTGTGACTTCAGTTCTCAGGGTTTCCACGTTACCTTCCTACCACGCTTGCTTTGCTGAACTCAATGGTTTGCTCTTGACCATCTGCTAGGGCAGAAGAGAGTTAGGGATCAGCGACTAAAAATTCACTTAGTAACATTGGGACTGAGAGGTGACATATGTGCAACTAAGATAAAACAACATTTTACAGGTAGGTAGATGAGTATAGGCATGACTTAAGAGTATATGACTACATCAGTCATGCTTGGAATGAACATATTGAGTTTCCAAAGACAGATAGAGAGAGCAGCACACATGGGCTTTCCTCCAAGTCATGAGCTCTCACTACAGGATTAACTCAGCTCTTCTGATTTGCACATTTTTCCTGGTCTCTCCCCCATCTACACAACTGATGTCTCATTCCTGAGTTTGGTGGCCCACTGGAGATGTTGTGTTCTGCCCACTGAAGTGCCCCTTTGCAGACTCAGGGCATTGTCTTGGCTGAGTTTATTAATCAACAAAACATTGAGCAGATTGGTTCTTTTAAGGGTTAACATGTTTTTCATCTCTGTGACCTGCAAAAATCTTCTTCATCTTCATCTTCATCTTCATCTTCATCTTCTTCATCTTCTGTGACCAGAAAATCTTTATGCATGCAGGTAAATATAAGCCAGGTTAATCTTTCCAAAGCCTGCAGTTCACTTCCTTCTTTGGCATGTGTAAATGGTGAACTAGAAACCTTGTGGATGGTGAGCCACCTCTGGTCTCCTGGAGGCTTTTATTTTACAGGTGTCTGCCATTGCTTCTGGAGAGCTACATCTTCCTATCTCATGGGTGAATGTGGCACTCAAGCAAGGGGTCCATCAGCCCCACACTTAGAATCATAGAATTACAGAACCATTTTGGTTGGATAAGACCTTTCATCTAGTCCAAACAATAACCCAGCACTGTAAAGCCCACCACTGAACCGTGTCCCTCAGCACCACATCTACATGGCTTTTCCATCCCTCCAGGGGTTGTGACTCCATCACTACCCTGGGCAGCCTGGGCCAGTGCCTGACAGCCCTTTTGGGGAAGGAATTGTTCCCAATATCCAATCTAAACCTCTCCTTAATGCAAAGAGTTCAGTGCTAGGAGGAGCAGTAGGGCCAGCATCCCTTCAGGGATGGAAAACCCACTTGTGAAGGACATAGCAAACAGGGCAAGACCTTCTTGTGCCAGGCAGAAGCAGGACAGCACCTTGGCAGTGACAAGCCACCCTACACTTTTTTTTTGAGAGCAGCAATTTCATGATACTTTGGACAATACTGGGGCAAGTCCTGCCCAGTGTGCTGCTACCATTCACTCTTCAAAGACATATCCTGCTCCTCCAGAAGTGGAGCTGGAGGCCAAAGGCCACTTTTTTCCCCCATATCTGACCACTTTCTAACTCACATTTTTTGCTTCCTGTGGCCTCTTCTCTTAATATGGTTCCCCTTGTTATTTTCCACCCGTGTTTGTCCTCACCGTGAACAGCCCTGCCTCTTCCCTGCCCTGAAATGCAAACCAATTGGACACTCTGTTCCACGGAAAGCCCCGGGGGGCAGCGGGACATTATTATAGTATTGTTTACACTTCTGATCATCAGGCCCAGTAAACGCCCACAGGCTGGAAACCGAACCTAATTGTTGTGAGTTGTTTTGTTTTTTTCCCCTGGTGGAAAAAAATCTGTTAGTTATTAATCATCACCAAACCCTTGGTTTTCAGCAGCGCTGAGATGTCTCTGTTGCATCCAGGGAGCGACAGACATTGTGAGAGGAGGCTGTGTCATGGGGATGCAACTGAGAACCTGGCTCCAAGAGCTGTTTAAGTAGCTCGTCTCCATAAAGTGCCCTGTCATGTTGTTCTCAATAGATAAAGCCACTTTTTGGCCATAATGGTCCCAAAGGGGATATTTGCTTCAAACGTTCCCACCCTCCAGAAAATTCTGAATTAGCTTCTCCTCACCCTTCCAAAATCCAGTAAAACAAAGGCATTATTTATAATGTAATATAAACTGGAGATTAAATAATAAAGCATTAATCTAGCCTTTTACACCCTCAGATTCTGTCATTCATTCTTGTGTATTCTCAGCTACCTGTTTATCTACTTATTCATCCATTCTTGTGCACACATTATCTGTTATAGTTGTGCAGTTACAAGTCCAGGTTTACACACAAACACACGTCTTTATGTGTGTCCTGCCAGTCTTTGGAATGGTGACAGACTTGATTTGATTCCATGCCATCCATCTCCACCATGAAACATTAAAAAATGCAGACAAATACTGAAAGCCCTGCCCAGGCTGCCTTCCTGTAACACATAACAGAAAAAGAGAAGGATGTGGGACCTACTGTTGTTGTAAATGCATCTCTGGAACCCTGTTTGGAGCTACTGCAGAAGAAGATGTTCTTCAGAAGGAGCTGCAAAACCATTCTGCTGCTCTATTTGGGCAGCTGGGCAGGCAGGGGAGGAAGGAAGATGTGTTTGGTCTTAAGGACTCACGAAGCCAGCACAAACCTACAGTCACTAACAACTGGAGGACAGAGTATTGCTGGTGTGGGAAAAAGGCTGTGGAGGCCACTGCACCAAGCCATGGGTACGGCTGCTATGTGTGACCACTATGCCACCAAGCAGTGACCACCCTCCAACAACGAGCATGTCTTAAAATGGTTGCAAATCAGATGTTTATGACCAGGTATAAAACACCCAGAGAAGCTGTGGCTGCCCCTCCCTGGAAGTGTTCAGGATCAGGTTGGATGGGGCTTGGAGCAACCTGGTCTAGCGGGAGGTGTCCATGGCAGGGAGATGAAACTAAATGATGTCTAAGGTCCTTTCCCACACAAACCATTCTGTGATTCTATGATTCCATGATTTTTGATGTTCCCTCAAGCTCTTTCCTTCCCTGAGGTGTCCTTAAGAAGACACTGAAGACTGTCTCCTAGAAGGAAGAAAGGTCATATTTTCATCCTGCCTCTAGTTGTACCCTCATTTGGGGAGAAACACAGATAGGGGAAGAGAAGATGAGGATGGAGGGCTTGCACCTGTTGTTACATCCACAACTGCAAAATGCAGATGCCTGTGTCCATCCTAGAAACTTTAAAAGAGCCATCCCTCCCTGTGGAGCACAAGTCCCTCTGGTACTTCCATCAGACACATCCTATCCTGCTAAATGACCTCCAGCTGAAATACAGCTCTGACTCTGAAAAAGGGCCCAGAGCCGCACAGCTCTGTGCACTAAAACCCTGACACATTGCTGGAAAGGTCTCCCGCATGGCTCTTCCAAGAATAACAAACCTTTGCAATGTGCTCTCATATATCATCAACAATTAAGGACAGTAACAATCCAAACAGCCATCTCTCTAGGGATGGAGGGAGGGAAGGAAGACTTATTAGGCCCTCAAAGAAATGTAAACCCAGCACCACTCTGGCCTTGGAGTTTCTGCATGGCTTTCAGAGACTTCATGCAACCGGGATGCCTGGTGTCTTCAACAGCAGCATGGCTTTTGAGGGGCATCAGTGGTGTACCCCAAAGCTGCCAAGAACACAGCCTCCTTGGAGAGAGATGCTGAAGCCAGAGTTTGCAGCATCTCGTGCTTCTTCCCCTTCTATTTCTTGGACCTTGGATGGCATTGATCTCCATCCAGCCCACACTGAAGAAGGTGCAGCCTGTGCACTAGACAGCAGCACTGGACTCTTTGGTGCAGCACCTTATTGGCCTGCTCTTCCCCAAGCCCATGAGTCAGATTCAGGGTACAAGCAGGGCCACATCTTTTGCAATTACTTAGAAGCAACAAATTGTGCCCCAGGACAGCTGAATGGGTGCAATGACCACATCCCTAGTCCTTGCCAGCCCTGATCTCCTGTGATGTGGTTTAATGGAAACAGGGATCCTGCTGGGAATGGCTCCATGGTATTGGCTCATGGGATCTCCAGGAGCAGAGCAGACAGACAGACTCTGTTTCTCAGCCATGCCTGAAGATCTGTCGGCTGCAAACAGGGCCATCTGGTTGGATTTTTTGGGTGGAATTGCTCCCATGGTTCTCCTGGAACAAGTGTTTCTCCCTCACCAGAGGGGCTGCAGCTTGCTCTCCTCCCTGTCCTAAAGACATCTTGGCTGCTGACACGTGTGAAGACATGGGACATCAGAGTCACAGCCTGTGGGGTGTGAGAGCAGTGTCACACCTCCCCAGACAAACTGGTCCTTCCATGTGGAAATAGGAGGGGAAAGTTCACAGAAATGGCTTGTCCCATCCTCTGTCCCCATTCCTTCTTCCTCCCCAAGCACCTTGGGAACTGCAGAAAACCTGTCTGATCTACTTGTAAGTCATCGGAGCAAGGGTGAGGGTTGGAAGTGATTGCTCTGCTATTTCATGTGTCTATTAACCCACTCGGGTTCATGCACTGGGAAAGGTTTTGGAACATGTTCTCAATAGGCAGAGGAAAATGTTGGATTTAGACCTCAAACCTGTAGGATACGGCTCTGCTAGGGGCTAAACCCCCACCCAAGCAACCCCCAAGACCACCTCTTTACTCATCTACCCTAACATTTCACTAAGGGATTATTTTGCCATGGGTCAATACCCATCATGAGCACATTCATTGGATTGTTCCTTGTCAACCGCAGCTTCACAGCTCTGCTCCACCCATGAAGAACAGCCTCTGTTAACTTTGTGCTTCTTGGCACGGTTTGGCTGACCGAGTGCTTCAATATTAATCACACTTCCTTCTTCGGTCCCCATTGGACTTCCATGTGAGGCCAGGATCAGGCCCCAGGTTTCTTAAACCTGGCTCCTTGCCTACCTTGTGCTGCTGGGCCAAGGCACGTTCTGAGCAGACCTGGCAGAGAAGTTTGGATGGGACAATTTTCCATTGGCAAACGCCACGTCCATGAAACCCAAATATTTTGTGGTCAATTTCCATGAAATTCTTGACAAAAATTGTCCAACCTCCCTCTCCCCTTGCCATCGCTGCAACTTTGAATTTGCCATTTCAAATTTCTCCTTTTCTTTAGGATTACCAACACAGAATCACAGAATCACAGAAT